>OZ026616.1:59690709-59733209 GCA_964020975.1 Hermodice carunculata | reverse complement strand
CCCATCTATGAGGATCACTGGCAAAGTTTATTTAGATTCGTTAATGCAGCAACCTCCAGATGGCAGTATTAACCTGCATTAGACCCTGAAAGAACAGTTATGGACCAGAGGTTCGAGAAAATCAGCTGTTATTTTTTTTCAAATAGCCTTGTAAGATTAACCACGATAAGAAACAAAGACGTAGCCTAGGGTATACTACAGTATTATAATCATGATATGAAAAACTATGGCGATTTTGGACGCCAATTTTTATACCCCATCAATACAACTAATTGAGCAAATATCAGTGGAAGTGGTAAGCAATGATGCGAAAAGATGTTACGTGATACTTGAAAAGCTTCAAAACAATATTATGAGAAGAAGGTGCTATTTGATCTAAAACCTTAGGAAAAAATGTTTATATTAGTTCAATCGGTAGATGCTAATTTGACCATGTTTGTGAAGATAAAATTCATTATATATATATACATATATATATATATATATATATATATATATATATATATATATATATATATATATATATATATATATATATATATATATATATATATATATATATATATATATATACACATACATACATACATACATACATACATACATACATACATACATATATATATATATATATATATATATATATATATATATATATATATATATATATATATATATATATATATATATATATATATATATATATACATATATATCAATGACCGGAGGTACAGGACAGATGGTCATAGATATACCTGCTGTAAGTATGAAATGTATGAGACAAGAAGATTGAGGTATAGACCTTAATGAATCCGAATTCTATGTCCTAGACGAAACCTTAGGAGAAATGCTTACAGCAATAAAAAAGACTAAATGAAATTATAACAGGTATCAAATAACTATCTTAATCAGAAACAATACCGTCCCACCATGCATCCTTGGGTTGGAACTACTATAATTATATAAAAATGGAGCAATCACATACAAGTATAAATTATATTAGCTAGTTGCATTTTACCATGAAACTCTGAATGCTTTTGGTAGGTGTGTCCTAGGTAAGTGCATGTTCCATCCACGGAATGATGTGACTGTTACAAACAACAAACCTTAGATTTTTGTGTGGACAATGATTGGAAGCAAACACCATCATGTCCTTCCAGTATTGTTTAAAATGAAGCGTCTAAGCCGAATAGAAAATTACATTTACCAGAGTATGTGGAAGAGTTTAATTCTACCGTGTTCATTGATATAAGAGCACCAAGAGTCACTGTCAACTGTGCTTTACTGATGGCTTGCAAAATGTGCATTCAGATTGTCCCAAAGCACAAAACAGCAGCTGGACTACAACAACAACTGTTAGGTCTACAACAACAACAACAACAACAACAACAACAACAACAACAACAACAACAGGACAAGCCATTCGAATCCTAACCACCATATTCCCTCCCAACGTGTTTCTTCATTACACTGATACGGCTCTATGAGTGGGAATATTGATCATAATTTTTGTCATCATATGTTGCATAGCTTCCAAGGTAAAAACAAGTCATAAGAAGGAAAAATATCACGGATGTCAAAGTAAACACTACACAAATGGGTGACTATCTAGCTGAGCTTTGCTATATCCCCAAACAAACCAACTAATTATTCCATCTCACACAAACTCTATGATGTTGTGAAAGCTGTGGGCCGCTACCCCATTACACTAAACTATATAAACAAGAGGATCATGATGATCCTGTGATCTGCTGACTGGGATCTGCTTTAACAGTATCGGAACACAAGGACTGCAGTCTAGATTTGTACAGCTATATACAGGTATGTAGCGTGGTAGCAAAGTGTGTCCTTAAGATAAATTTTGCGGAAGGACGAAAGGACGGATGGACAGATGGATGACGGACGCAAACGGATTCTATAAGCTCTGCTGCTGGAAGTACATGTATTATCAATTGACATACATTGCTGTTTCAATGGCTGCCAGTGTATAGTGGCAGCACTAATTTACAGTCACAAAGTCTGATATCGCAAAACTTTGTCAAAAATTAACATATCCACATTATTTTCGCAAACTTTCATTGCCATATGTCCAACCATATTTTGATAAAATTTTAAGCAATTCTATCATGCTGTTCTGGAGAAGAAGTCGAAAATAGCCTGAACATGCAAAAATTCATAAAAAAATAAGGGGAAAATTGCAGCGCCACCTGGTGGCTAAAATGATAACTAGTTGACCCCAAGTGAACCTATATGCAATATCAAAGCAATTGGCCAGGTAGTGCTTGAGATGAGGAATTCTTTTTAATTAATTAAAAAATTCATTAAAAATAGAAAATTTAGTGCATCATCATCTTCTTCGCAAACTTGGTAGAGGTTTACCTGGGCAACATCCATGTGTAAAATTAAAACATTCCATACAGCGGTTTTTGAGAAAAAGTCAAAAGGGTAAATACAATAGTGTAATATATGATATATATATATATATATATATATATATATATATATATATATATATATATATATATATATATATATACAGCTGCAGCAGTTCCTTACAGTTGCGAAGTTTGATATGCCATAACTTTGCCTAAAATTAACATATCCATATTATTTTTGCAAACTCCCATTGCCTAATGTCCAACTATATTCTGATAAAATTATGAGCAATTCTGTATGGCCGTTCTGGAGAAAAAGTCGAAAATAGCCCTAACAGGCAAGAATACATAAAAAAATAGGAAAAAATCACAGTGCCACCTGGTGGCCAAAATAAGAACTAGTTGATCCCAGATGACCCTATAATAATAATAATAATAATAATAATAATAATAATAATAATAATAATAATAATAATAATAATAATAATAATAATAATAATAATAATTAATAATTTATTAAACCTCCATTACTGGAGAAATAAAGATGTCGAGTACATCGAGGTAAAGTACATCGAAATGTTTACACAGCACCAACACATATTTACAGAGCACATCACAGAGCACATTGCTTATGAATACATCTACATACAAAAACCAAGTTTGATAAACCAAAATTAAAATGATATCATGAAAACGAGTGCGGCCTATGTCATACTTGGGGGCATCAAGTCATGAGATGTGCATTATCAAAGCAATTGGCTTCGTAGTTCTTAAGATGAAGAATTTTTTTTTTTTTTTTCAAAAAATAAATTAAAAAATTTATAAAAAATAGGAAAATTATTGCATCATCATCTCCTTCGTAAACTTGGTAGCGGTCTACCTGGGGATCATCCATGTGGAAAATCAAAACATTCTATGCTGCGGTTTTTGAGAAGAAATCGAAAATCTAAAAAGTTTAACGACCAACAGACGGACGGACGACGGACGCAAACGGATTCTATAAGCTCTGCTGACTGACAAGTCAGCAGAGCGAAAAACAAATGGCTGAAGAGACAGAGACCTACACTCTGAACAGGCGTTCAGCTAGATCCAAGCCACACACAGAGTTGTGGTAGAAGCCTCGATTCACAATGGCATGCTGATATGGGTGACATGCAACCTTTAGCCAAGTATAACGGAGATATCATATTCCTCTTTTTAGCCATTGACATAGTTAGTCGGTGTGTGTGGGTATGGCCTTTGAAGAATAAAACAGGGCAAGAAGTGGCTAAAGCACTCACAGATATCTTCAAGGAGGTTAGACAACTAAAGCATTTTCTGAGAGTGGACCGAAAAGCAAAGTTTTGTGACCAGCATGTCCGACTTTTACTCAAACGATACAATATCCATTTGATGCTGACAAATAACTTCGTCAAAGCTAATTATGCAGAACGTACCTTGAAAATGGTTAAGTAATATCTTCAGACACATGATGTACAAACAGACAGACAAGTATATACATGTTGTGCAAGACATGGTAAAGGCTTACAACAACACTAAGCGGAGTAGTTTGAGAAGACCACCTTACTGAAATCACATTTGACATGATGGTATTTGTAATAATGATCCAGGAATGGGCCAGATTATACTTTTTTCAGACTGTATCATAACCTAGCCGTATATGACAACCACAGAGGTGAACAGTTGTCAGAGACTGCTACAGATGGACCCAAGAAGTGTGACAAGGTGCATGTTATTTATTTTCCACAGATATAAACACCAATACTCATTATCAAGAACAATGACTTAAGAGTTTTGTGGATTGTACTCTTTAGGTGAAAATTGGTACAGGACTTAGGGCGGAGTCAGTGTTGTCAATCGAGGGGCAGCACAACTGGCTCGCCTCCCCCCCCCCCCCCCCCCCCCCGATTTTGTTCCAGAACACGCCTCAACATAACCACGTAAAATTGGGTCTGAAAAGGTCACCAGCAAGTTCCATTTCAACTTTAATCTGTTTTTAAAATTGATTTAATTTTTTTTTGTTCTAAAAAATCATATATCCAGATGTTAGTTTAAATACACACACATATATATATATATATATATATATATATATATATATATATATATATATATATATATATATATATATATATATATATATATATATATATATATGTGTGTGTGTGTGTGTATGTATGTGTGCGTGTGTGTCTGTGTGTGTGTGTGTGCATATATAAGATACTTCTTGTAAATTCTGTAACAACTGCACAAAGAACTGCTACTTCAAAAGCTATACCTATATAACATGGAGCCCAGGTATCAATTCTTAATTTTTAACAACGGTAAGTCTGCGAAATGAGCGAGCATTAGTTGTCCCAAACATGCTTGGCGTTGTCTGCTTTAGATCTGACGAGAACCAAGGATTCATCAGCTCACACACAAATTATCATCTCAGAAATGGCAAAGTTGACGAATCCATTCTCCCAAATTAAGTCAGTCTCATTTGCTAATTTGCTGAGCAATGTGGTTCACGTACTGTACAAGACAAACATAAACACGTATATGAGCAAATGAATAAACAATTAAATATAAACCAACAAAATCAGTTAGCATTTTTTTTTAAATTTTATTTTCTCTTATACTCTCATTATGTAGACACATGCCACGGTGAAGGGAATCTCCATTCAGATATATTGTACCCTGAAACGTTGGTTCCGTTCCGGCTTTTACCAGGAGTTAGAAAAAGGAGAGGTTGGCCCTCCTTTTTTGTTTCATTTTGTGTGACACACTCATTATGCACAAAAGGGCGAAGGCCAACAGAAGCTCCGACACATAGTCCCCAGAAACGTAGCTCCATTCTGCCTTTTACCGGGATACAGGAGAAAGAGAGATGGGTCTACAACTCTCTACTAAAATTGTTTTCCTCCTTTTTGTGAGTGGATAAAAATTTAAGCTGTTGATGAAAAAGCATGAGTTAGCGTTTGATATAAAACTCAAGTCATTGCAGAGTTAATTTTAGCGTCTAATTTAATTTTATGCTTGCAAACAAATGATTGAAGCCTTGCGCTACTTTTTTGCTTGTTAATGAGCTCAATATATTGTCAATTACGCAGGAAGGTCTATAAGCGATTGCTCTATATTTTTTGATATTTTTATACAGTCTTGTGCTAATTCTGACATTTTTCTTCAAAATGTTTTACGCATAATTTTGCACAACTTACTCTCTTCACTTTTTGCAATGTCCGGTTATAGATGTGTCAAAAAGGCCCAAAAGACCTATCCAGACCACTATGGTGACCGTTAAGGTCACATCAATGTTATTATAAGGTCACTAACATGTTCATCATATTTTTACTGGTATAATCTATGAATGTGCCAAGCTTAATTAAATACACGTATCTATACCATATGTATCCAGCATAAGTCCCAAATTAGGTCTTTCCTTTGCTCACTGCTGGTTTCAAAAGAGCCAGTTATATATACAACTCAGAAAACTGTATTTGTCATTTATCTTTTGCAAATTAATTCGTTGGGGGAAGACGAGTGACTCCCGAATAAAGTCCTCTTTATTTTTAAATCCCTAATTCTTGGGACATGGCTAAATTAAAATCAGCACTGCCAAACATTTTGAACAAGCTGAAGTAAATGTACAGAAATGGAAATTAAAAACAAAACAAAAAGCAAAAAAAAAAAAAAAAAATGGTCCCTAGATTTTTTTTTTTTTTTTTTTTTTGACATTTGTTTTTCTGTACAGTACACTTGTATGTTGAGGTAGCATGTATCGCATGTTGTGCACGCTCACACTGTTGAGCACACATAAAAATACATTTGTTGTGAAACACATTCAACAAATGTACATATCAAGATATAGCAAACGAGGTACAGTCAATTTGACTGATTCATCAAAGTGTCATCGTAGGAATTCCGAAATAAAGACTAAAAACTGAAGTGAAAGTAAAATGACATTACATCAGACATTTCCCATGATTGTTTAAGAATTCTTTAAACTTTATGCAACGTATTTTTGCAAATGTAAACATGCAGGTCATAATAATAAAGTAGTTGGTACCTTAAATTAAGAGGGAACGTCTTCGCTGCTACAGATATGTGACATACAGTACAACTATTCCTTTTTTCTTTTGGGGGAGCGGGGAGGCATGCTACCAAACACGCAACAGTCATTATTCCTTTTTTGAATCAATTTTTTGTCATAACAGTTCTGTTTGAGATTTATGGTAATACTTAATTTCAACTTTTCAGACAAATCATGGTGATTTCCGGTAAAGTCTGTCAGTCACTAAGTAAAACTAAGAAGTCATCTGCAAAGTTCTTGTAGTTTTTTTTTTTTTGTAACTTAAGTATGATCTGTCCAGTTTTGAAAAGCAAGTTAAGGGGAGGTTTTTTGTGAAGAATGAATTTATACCTCAGTAAGGTAGCCCAAACATATTTTACTGCATCATATCATTCCACTCCACCCGTGGCAGATATGTATGGTTTTCAAAATATGATACTGTAATTTTTTATGGAGCGTTTTAGTCTCGCTAAACGTGGATTTTAATCTAAGAAGATTCGATCCATGCAAGTATACAGTTATAATCAAATTTTTAAACTACAAATGATGTTTAAATTTTCGATCGTGTATTGAAAAACCTATATTTTGATATAAATATATGTTTAACTAAGGCCAGTCGGCATTGCTGCTGACCTAAGGTGCAAAGTTGTACAGTAATATATATATATATATATATATATATATATATATATATATATATATATATATATATATATATATATATATATATATATATATATATATATATATATATATATATATATATGTATATATATATATTCGTACGTAACAAGTACACATAGTATCGATGGGGAAAAAGTGCACAAAAAACGGTCAGTACAAACAGTTCATTCCAACAGCATAATTGGAAGGTGAAAAAAGCTCCGAATTAAACTCTTCTAATGAGTAGGAGCTATGAATGGAACCACATGCCATATACATTTAGTGTCACATTGTGCAAAGGTCAAAGATAGACTCAACAATCTCAGGTCGAGTCAGGATTGTAGATAACTGTCCATCTCTTGCTTGGCATAATTCACGAACCAATATGGCGGTGCACCTGGCATCATCAGATGATTCTCCGTGAACTAAAAAATTGATTTTGTGCATGCTGAAATTCAAGTCATGTCTGAAGAAGGAATATTTGTTTAAATTGTACCGAGGAAGTATGGCATTCAAATAATTACATGCTGGTGAGCGACTACCTTATAAAGCTAAGACACCATATGCATGCAACAAACAATTATTACTATTCAATATTTCATGAAAAAAGTTCACAAACCCCTTATGTATTTGGACTTCAACGGGTACGTCATTACAAATAAGATGGAGTAAATTGCTATGACTGTTATATGGTATTTTCCAAACAAACCGTACAGCTTTACGCCAGGCTGTATAGAAACTGTTTACGTCTTTTTGTGAAAAGTCCCAACCTTGCCATCCATAGAGAATCTTACAATACATTTTAAATAAATTATATCTCGTTTTTGGGAATACATTACCAAATTGTGCCATAATCATGTTAACTTCAGTTTGGAATTTCTGAACAGAGTTTTTCACATCATTACCATTGCGATTGAACTCCATTGTGTTGCCAAGATGTGCAAAACAATCTACCAAATCAATCTGTTTCCCATCTAGATATAGGCTGGAGCATTCTTTGGTGTTGCCGATATACATATGTTTAGTTTTTCTGTGAGTTAAATTTAACATGAAACTCGATCCCAAACTGTGTGCATATATCTAGCATTTTGGACATACCAGAGAGGGTAGGCGTAATAAGAACGACATCATCTGCATATGTCAGGGCATCTGAGAATGTTTTACCAATGTGGCAGCCCAAGCCAGATCCTTTCAAACGCTGAAGAAGCTCATCCAGATAAACACCAAAGAGTACAGGAGACAATAATCCGCCTTGTTTAATACCATTGCTACATTAAAACGGAGCAGACACATTATCTCCCCAAACAACGGAGGTATACTGGTTAACATACATATTTAACAGCAGTGTCACTGTAATAGGACATATACCTCGTTTCAGCAGTAGGAAAAAAAATTGACATATTCCACCCTGTCAAACGCTCTTGAAGCATCCAGGTACACCATGTGTACATTGGAGCCATCCACTTAGTAGTATTTAACACATTCAGTCAAGACAAATGAGCATTATGTGGCAGAGTGATCAGGTTTGAAGCCAAATTGTAATTGAAAGGAATTCAAATCTTCAGAGTTTTCACATAAAATAATCCAGTCTAGAACTTTTCCAAAATTACTACTAAGAGCTATTCCTCGGTAGTTATCAGAATCAGTCAGTAGTTTCCTTTTATTCTTAGGAATGGGATATATGGATGAGGTAAGAAGGCTGTCGGGAGCAAAGCCATGTTTCATCATAGTACAAAACAGCAAAGATAGATAAACCTTCAGCTGTTCTGTACCATGAACCATGTGATCGGAGTAACAGCCACTATCACCATCGTGTTTGCCTAATTTTAGGTGTGAGATAGCTTGTTTTACATATTCAACTGAAGTAGAATGAAGTGTTTTGCACTGATTTTCCTTACAATTTGTTTCAATCAGCTCATCTATTTTCAACTTTCAATTTGGCATTTCATTTTTGTTGTATGGTACAGATGAATACATTTGCTCAAATTTCTCAGCAAATATTTCGGCGATCCTCTCGGGATCTGACTCGTTATCAATCATACCAGGTTTAACGTTACTATTTCTTAACTTTCCTCACAATTTTCCAAAAGTCATTGGTGTGGTTATCAGAAAGAGCTTCAGCTAGTTTATTAGCATTGCATAAATCTTTATTATTTTTCACATACCTAAGTGCATAATGATATTTAGCTCTAGTTTTATTACGAATTTCAGCTATTGAACCGAGAGAGAGACCAAACAAATGGGCATATTTACGTTTCCCGATAACTTTGAGATAAAATTTTGTCCGCATCGGCAGCTCTTGACTGCACATATTGCGAGGAAGACGTGCCCGCGACTTCTGTTACTTATCAAGCTGTTATTGTCTACGATGTCAAAGTTTTATGTTATTGTAGTCGTCATCAATTTTCTTTGGGGCACCATAAAATTTTCTCATGAACTTGACTGTAACAGTTCTGTATTTCCATAAATATGTGTAAGGTATAATGTGTGAGTTTCTTTCTTAAGACATTTGTGTGCATGCCACTTGTGTGGGAAGTTGCAAAACGTTGTTCAGAGCCTCGTCCGACAGAGAATTTTACCAACATTTCTCGACGACAATATAACGAATTTATTTTAAAAAATTATAAAAGATTGCACTTGTAATTTCACATTGATGTGTAACACACGAGCCAAATGCATTTACAATGGATTAGAACAAGCGTTGAACGTTTTCACCGTTTACATAACGGTATACTGCTCAACGGTCTGGACGGGTCTTCGGTTGTCACACTGTGTTCGGTATAATGGCACACGCGATATCAAAATTTGAAAAAAGGAACTATAAGTTTCGAAACATAAAAGTTTTTAAACAAAGAAGCCTCACTCTCTTACTCTTTCCTTCAGCCATACCTATATGCTTTTATCGGTTGCGACGAAGCACACACACACACACACACACACCACACACAAGTCCAACTAAATAACATCCCATTTTTTGTACATGCTTGCAGCACAGAATTATTTATTGTTCTCTCTTATAAGTCATATGCAGAACAAAAGTTGATGTACATAAACTTAAGGTGGTAACATTTTTTGTTCAAACAAATCATTTTGGTTAAGTATTTCAGAATTTCATCTGGTTTTATCAAGATTTTTTTTTTTTTTTTTTTTTTTTTTTTTTTTTTTTTTATCTCGCCTTTTTATTTTGGTAATTTGCGATGAAAAAATAAATACTGATGATCCAATTGCAACACAACACGGGTAGCTCATATATGTTTGGGTTTAACGTCACATGGTCTGTTCATGCTTCTCAGTTTACTCGTTCCAAATTTGTCAATAGATATGGCAGAAATACAGATTGGGAGTTTTAACTCGGGCGACAATATGACCCCATTTACCTGTATCATAGATCTCAATTATGCCTTGTTGTCAATTGAAAAAAAAGCCGAAAAATTATTTGAACTAATTCTGGGGCATTAAAAACCTTGTGGGTATATCTATGATTCATATGTAAAACATGTGTAAACGTTAATAAATATTCTGCAAGTTTTCCCATCACAAATTTCGAGATGGGACACCAGCTAGTTTATTTCGCGTTTCTGTTCTTATGTGGGCCGTGAGGAGCGACTTATAACACGTACGAAATGTTAGTGTTTGGATTTGAAAAGTAGAGTATTTTTGTGGCATATATTATATATTTCAGAATATATAATCGACTCCTTATATATGCGATAGTGTAGGGGTGGGCAGGAGTATACGCGACATATATATGCAAAATATATCGAACGTATGTTGCGTAAATGATTTCATATGTATCATACCATGATACAAACTTGAAATATATGATTGCTTAATTTCATATGCATTGGAATAATCTACTATAGTGTAGGGTTGGTAGGAACACCGCGAGGAAAAATATTTAGACGATACTATTGACAAGCTCTAAGAAGAGAATGAGAGGAAAAATGAAATACAGATTTTGATTTGTAACGAATGCAGTCCATCGTCAATAAAACGAACATCCTAAATAAAATGTTTCGGCAGGAAACATGACGAATCCTGCTTAGTACTCTCTCTCTCTCTCTCTCTCTCTCTCTCTCTCTCTCTCTCTCTCTCTCTCTCTCTCTCTCTCTCTCTCTCTCTCTCTCTCTCGCTCTCTCTCTCTCTCTCTCTCTCTCTCTCTCTCTCTCTCTCTCTCTCTCTCTCTCTGCTTATAAGCATGAAGAGAGTATTGTATTTGCATAGTATTTTATTTTCTGAAAATCATACAGACGGTATATTTCAAAATCAAAGTACAATATTGTAATATTATTAACAAATAATCAATGGTTCACAAAAATAATATGCGACACGAAAATGATATGATTTTCAGCTGGAGAGAGGAAGCCTCACGGGGCTTATATTCCTTCCAGACTGAGAGAGCACTTAGACAAGGACATGAGTCAAACAAAAATCACCTACTAAGAACATTGACAATAATATCAATTAAACTATTAATCAATGATCGCCAATAATGTACGAATTGAAACGTTTTTTAAATAGTGTAATTGAGGTTGCATTTTGTACAAAATTTAAAGAGTGTTTTGCTCACTGTAACCAAGGAGAACAGGAGGGCTCTCTCTACCCTCTTTGCTGTAACATTAATAAACAATGGTACTGAGGTACCTGCATCCTACAACTGCTGGAACCAAATTACAGACAAACCTTGAAATTGGAAACGACATTTGTTTCAGTGCATAAAATTTAGTTTCCTTAGATTTGAGGTCAATATGTTACAAGTTAAATCTGTATTTACAGTGAACGGTGAAGATGACAATCATGTGTTATTGCTTGCGACCATATATGTTCTCATTTGCTCGTTTTCCACACTTATGTAATCTAACGCAAACAAATGTCTATCAAAATATGTAGGTCTACCAATTTAACACAAACACAGCCCGTGGCAAACAATGGTGACTTGAATTTATTAAAAAATGCACAAGTTTAACGTCAAAGTGAACGCCATGTATAAAAGCTGTATTTGCTGTTTTTCATCAATAAATATGTCAAACATTGTCATTGACACCGGACCGTTATGTAAGACCGCATGCCGTTGTCTTCAAACGATGCAAAGGCCGTAGGCTTGAACAAACAAGAAACACAGGCACCGATGAACGTACAAACTCGTCCATTTATCATTGGGTCTTGCGATACGAACATGCATGATTAGAATATGATCAAGCACAGTTAATGACATGAAAAATTCTATTATCGTTGACGACCAAAAAATAGTGGTATTTCACAGCTTCACTCTGTCTCCACACAGCTTAGCAAGCGCATGGAAACTACATGCAGTTGTGTTTTTCTCTCGCAATATAGCGTACGCCACATGACCTGCGAGAGCCAACTAGTTCAAAATATATCTCTCATCAGTGAGGAATTGCCCTACAACTGTTGTGCATGGCCAAAGGCCGTTACAAACAGCACTTGCATGGTCGAATGTAAAAAAAACAACTGTTTCTTGCCGCCATAATATCATGTTTATTGAACAGAACGAAGGCACAACGGTTCTTCGACGCATGATTAGTGATGAATTACATGAATAGGTATGTGTATGAAATATCGCGGAATGCAACTTTAACTTGGATAAGCTATCCTGCTAGAAAGGGTATATAGTGGTTCAGGGGTATCTCAAATTGTTTTTATCTGAATCTGTACTATACAAATTTAGTAATAATGGCTTGTTTGACAGGTATTCTTCTTTCATAATGAAGCTCTGCATTTATAAGCAAAAACTTCACCTACTTGGCTAATCCATCATTTGCCACATCCATATTTATGTATTAATATGTGGGTTGTCTTTGCTGAATATTTAGCTTAGACAAGGAGCCGCTATTCAGAGAGACATGTATAAGTAAAAGGCTCTGAAACATCTTCTTAGCAGTTACCTGCTAAAGACCCTTTCATTTATTGATGCTGATACAGCCTATATCAAAATTTTACAGAGGAGCGTGTGCAATATGGACTATAGTACTTCCATATGTATATATAGGTTAGACAGGGACAGGTTAGCTTATGGAGAGTAAAGAGTTTCGAATGTGGAACAGGGCAATGACTACTATGAAGTGGTTCTGGATAAAAAGACACAAATACAATACACTGGCTTTTAGGTAAGTTTCATCCAATAAAGGACGTACATCTTCCAATAGTAAAGACTGGGCGGTGCCAGTGTACCTCAGGATCACATCTGCATTCTGTTCAACAGCTATTTCATTTTGTGACACTAGCCCATCTGATTTGAAACTTCCACTGCCACCCAATATGGACTCCAACATGCGGGTTTTCAAACTTAGCATGGCAATCATCAGAATGTCCACCCTTCATATTTATAGGTGGATGCCCCATAATGCTGGCTAAACCAACTGGTTCCCAGCATATTTTTTTTTCATTTTTGGAGAAGAAAACACTGAGATTTGAAAAGACCCTTTTTATGAAAATCATTGCATATGGGAATTCCGAAGAAATTTTGGCCTGTTTCCTGATTAGCAGGTTTATCAGAGTCAGGAGCATTGGTTTTTGTTTTTTGTTTTTTTGTTTTTGTTTTTTTTTTTTTTTGGGGGGGGGGGTCCAGTGTTTTTTTATGGGTGAGAAGTTACCCTTTCCCTCTGCCTTCTTTCCAAGTTTAGATTTGAACTGATCCTGTTTTGGTTTGTAAAGAAACTTTTCTGTGTCGACTGATTTTTTTTTTTTTTTTACAAAAACTTCGGCTTTATGTGATTTATCTGCCTTGCATTCATCCAGGCCCAGCTTTTTATCCAATGTGGTTCACATAACATGGTGCCAGTCCAAATGTGACATAGGTACAAGTGAGTTCCAATGTGGTACAATTAATCACCAAATATACTAGTCCACTCACAGGCAGTGTCCACACTCCACAGATACAATGTATAGATAAGTATCTCCTTGTAATAACAAGGTCCCACTGGCTTGAAGATACACAGCTTCTGCCAGAGCTCAGAAATATGTTCTTCCATTCATATCGGAAGCTGCTTTATATACCCATGCTGAAAACTCTCACCACTATTCTACAATTTCTTAACTAATCACACATGATACGGCTCTGTGATCTTTCTAAAGTACATCATAACTTCCCCCTTTGTTTGCATCTGTCCCTGTATGTAAGTCCCGATTTCAGTTTTCATTGTTCACAAGCTATATGATAGTCACCCCAATAAAACAGGCCAACTCAGTAACCTGGTACATACTCAATGAATTCATTGAGCTCTCCAAATCAGAACAAACAGCCCCATCCACATTTATAATATCTACATTCAACACGACAGGAAGGTAAAGTTATTAGCAGGGGCCCTGAGTGTCCACGTGCGTCCATGTGGATCGGTGATACATGCAACTACCAGAACAGCCTTTTGAAGATAGGTAAATGAGTCACTGTTTTGCAAATTTTAATATGTATTTATTCCTCCATTGTTTTACAAAATTAGAGCAAAGTATCATTTAATTGAAAAAAGAAAATGTTTGGTTGATCATAAGTCCCTTAGAGTAAAAAACATTCGTAACTATAAACTGACTTCCCCATGACACTTGTAAAGCTAAATGTATGTATCATGATTATTTTAACTAAACTTGCTCATTTTCTGAGTTCAATGCAACTGCAAAGTCAACTTACATGAAGAATACCATAGTTCATTTAACAAAGTGGGATCACTTCCATTCAATGATGAGTGACTTCTTTGGAATCGGGAGGCCGTGCAAAAAAAAAGTAATAAAATAGATAAATAAAAAAAAAAAAAAAAAAAAAATGGCCAAAGTGGGCTTCAGTACATCAGATAGCTCAATTAGTAGGCAAAGTTTGAGAGAGTGCAGGGTGACAAATCTTTTGGAACATGGATTATATATTTCGAAGTAGCAGAATGTGTTTAAACAGGGAAGCAGTATGTGAGGCCCCTTGTTTTGGTTTCTGACCGTGGTCAGTATTTTCGGTAGGCAGTGTCTTTATCATACCTATGTGCCTGTGTGTACCAGAATATGAGGACAACCATGCTGCTGGATGCCCCTATGGTCACCAAGATATCAGTGAAAGAAAAATCTGAACAACATAGAAGACTGAAGACTGGCATGCTTCATCCAGAGCAAGGGTTTTCTGTCTGTACACTTACTGACCCAGCTGTGAAGGCTGGTCAGGGTACAGACCTAACATGGAACTGACAATTTAGTCTCACGTAAAGAGGTATTTTCAACAGTTTTGGCTTAGATTTTGGACCACAAAATACTAAGTGATTTTTTTAAACACTATAGACAGAATTAAAGATGCAATATGCAATACAGGTTAATTAAAACCATTATCATTTCTGTTGAATCACTGGTAAGAATCATAAAATTGCCAAGTTTTATATTTTAATAGGCCAATAATGCTTGCAGTGCCCCTCGTTCTATACATGCATGGTGAACAGTCATGGTTGTATAAAATGGTGGCAATTTGTACATCCAGGTAAAGAG
Organism: Hermodice carunculata; assembly: GCA_964020975.1. NCBI lineage: Eukaryota > Metazoa > Annelida > Polychaeta > Eunicida > Amphinomidae > Hermodice > Hermodice carunculata. Next base: position 59,717,642 of record OZ026616.1, on the reverse strand, counting down.
AATAGACGCAAGGTATCAAAATACTTGATAAATCAATCCCAAATTGGATACCAGTGAAAAAATAAAACATTTGCTGTTCACAAGGCTTAAACTGTAAAATTCGCTGTGTCAAGGGTTTTCAGCGAATCAAGGACTCATTGTTCGATAATAATACGTACTTTTTGCATATAGGCAGTGGCAGATTTATAGAAATATTGACATTAAAAAAGCTATGAATAAATTGATATGTCAATCTTATACAAAAATAGTGAAATCAATAACAAAAATTTACTCATGTATCCTCTAGCAGAAATGTGCAAACTCTGCAGCATTGTGACAGCAGGTTACACAATATTGGGAGAAAAGCTACAGGCCAAAAGCTTTGTTTGCAGAACTTGAATAAAAACCTATCTTGAAGCATAATAAGTGAATGTTCGTGTCAACCTCCAAATGTCCACAATAATTGTATTTTGAGGTGTGGGTCCAAATTCCTCGAACAAGTGTGCAAAAGGTTATTGTATTCTTTGGTAAGTCGAAGCACTCTCATCCTACCCCTTGCTTCTCATTAATTTCTTCCTTATTCACGTGTTACATCAGGAAAGAATTGCGGTTACATGCTTTCATAACCTGTTTTCTACCATGCTGCAACATGTCACGTTAAAAACGTAATTTCAGTAAATATGGCATGAAATGATTATCTGTTTTGTGATGTTTACGAACCAATTCTTGTGTTTGACAACTCGTGTTCTGTGGGAAATGTGCCTCGCTATTTCTGATTTAAGTATACCAAGCTGACGGCAACTGCAAAATCTCGTCTTTTCATTCATAGTACATTTGTTTAAGGGATTTTAATTTCCTTCTGTGCATTATATATTCTGTGGGGTTTCATGGTAGTATATGTTTGGGTTTGTGCTGCTTTGATTGTCTTCTACTTATATATGAAATGCTGGGTTAATGAGTAGACACATTTTGCATAGAACACAGGGAGGAACCACTGCAACAACCTAAAGGACCTGTGAACACATGCATGATAATTTTCGATACATTACCGGAATTTTTTTTTTAACTGTAAAGCATATATTTTTGGGAAGTTCAGAAAGAAAAAGAAAATAACGTTACTAAACTGTTTTTTCACTGAGTTTTAACCAAAACGACACATTTACCTTTCCGAAAGTGTATAGAGTATTTGAAGCTGGAACTTAAAATTTGATATATATTAAACACCGTATTTAAGCATTATGACAATTACTTCCCATAGGCATCCGAACAGTGAAAAATGATAGGAGGCTGTGGATGCACTGCATGGTCCATTTCTTTTATCAAGATGAGCATATGGCAATGGAATTTAACGGGGATCATGGACGTCATGTGGTTCACATGACGAATTCATTGGGGCATTGGTATTCATTGATCTATTAGGGATGGACCCGCATTGGCAAATTATGGTATGGGTTTTCCCAGCTTCACAGGGGATCTGCAGTACAACTGAATGTTGAATAAAAAAAATGTGCCAATATACCAGTTTAAACTCCATCTAGAGATGACAAGCACTTCTTTGTCTGCATACTCTGCACAAACGATTGCTTTATATTTTCCCATTTTTCACACAAGAAGTACAATGCCAACCGCATATTGCAAATGTGCAAATCATGCAGTTGAGTTGCTTTCCAAATCATCATTACGAATTTGTCATACACTGTGATCCCAGTGTGGTGGACATGAAGCCTTCTGCTATTGTCAAACATCACTTAGTGCAAGCATGTGGTTGAGGACGTTAGTTCCAGAAGTTCATGCAATTATGAAAAAATTAGTTTGTGTCACCTTTTGACAGTGTTATCTTATCGAAAGGTTCTCTTTCATTGTCATATAATAGACAATCAACTGATGTGATCTTAACAAAAAGTAGGAAAAATAGATAAACGGGCTCCTGGCAATATACCAAGTTGTTAATTTGGAATATCTTTTATACTGCTGAAAATAATGTTCTTTGTAGTACTACTTTTAATGTCATTATATATGACGCAATGATCTGTGTGGTCTGCTTGAAACATCTTTGAACTAGGAGCAATGCTTGCAATGTATAGCTAAACTCAAAGAGCTTGAACACCTAAAAGTGGCAAGGGTACCAAGCCCACTTAATTTTCCATTCATGCGACATATTTTGTTTTTAAGTGTTTAAGCTTATGTATTTGGGGGAAAAAAAAGTTTGTCGTCAATGAAGGACATTACAATGACATTACAAAAGTTGACAATACTGGCACAAAACCACCAGTTACCTTTTAAAGGTGACTGCCTGCCTTAAGTCAGGAGTGAAATTAATTTCTTTACATTAGTATTCGAACATATCTGATATTGTTATTGTAATTCTTGAATCTCCTCCTGTTGTTGTATTAAATTTGCACACATTGTTGGGTTGGCATTTAGGAATGAAGGTACAGGCACCAGGCAAGGGAATCGTACTTAATTAATCCACAGAATGCTTGGAGATTCAATACCATTGATTGATTAAACAATGTTGCCAATTGTGTCATGCATGTATATGGCAACAAATGTACAAAATGTGACATTCGAAATGTGGACAAGTACTGAACAACAGACGCTTTGCATAAAAAACAATGGAAATGAAAGGGGCAATAACAATTTGTATGGGTCATAACATGTTAATTTTTGATAGTTGAACCTACAACTTAGAAAAATAGTACAAGGCCGATCTCTACAGTAAAGAGCCACCAGGGATAGGCGTCAGCGAATGGCATTTTACAAAGTCTTAAAAAATTGTTGCTGAAAGTGAGATGATTGACATCATCATCACCTTGCGAGCTGGGTGAGGCAACCCGTCGAATTGAAGCTGCAGCACTGAAATAAAAACATGGATGGCAACAAATTTTCTGAAATTGAATGATGTTAAAACTGAGATTTTGCTCATTGGTTCTAAACATCAAAAACCCAAATTCCTGCAAATAACGCCATTCAGATTGGCTCCACTTCTGTCCCCGTATCTGCCAAGGCGCGAAATATTGGTGCCATGATGGACAGTCACATGTGCCTTGAAAGCCACGTTATTGGAATTTATAGATCATCCAACTTTAGTTGAGACACATTCGAAAAATATGTATCTTCCTTCCCCAGTCAGATGCAGAGACACTCATACATGCATTTGCAACTTCCAAGCTTGATAGCCTCAACTCGCTCCTGGTTGGATTATCAAAATACCTCCTTAATCGCTTGCAACGGATCTAGAATGCAGATGTAGGAATTGTGACTGGGTCTCGAGGGAGTGATCACATTATACTTGTGCTGAAAAATCTCCATTGGCTGCCTATAAAGTAAAGGATTAATTTTAAAATACTCCTACATGCTTTTAAATGCCTGCACAGAAATGCCCCCCAATATCTAAAGGACTGCCTAATTTGCCACAGACCATGTCAAGTGCTCAGGTAACAATAACATCATTTACTGTCACAACCAATCTGCGTGCCCACTCCTTTCGTGACAGAGCCTTTGCAGTCGTGACTCCCGAACTGTGGAACAGCTTACCAGTTAATATCAGATCCTCCATGTCTTTCGATGCTTCAAGCGGAATTGAAAACTCACCTTTTGTAACAAGCTTTTAATGACTAAGTTGTCATTCTATCGTGAGGTTTACTGCACATTCAATATCGCAATTTATTCCTTTAACATGTTTATCAATTGTACGGTGATTAATACTGTTGCAAAGCGCTTATGAACATTCTGTGTATGGGATAAGTGCTCTAAAATTGAGTTTTTTTATTACTATTATTATCATTTATTATTATTATTATTATTATTATTATTATTATTATTATTATTATTATTATTATTATTATCATTATTATTATTATTATTATTATTATCATCATTATCATCATCATCGTCGTCGTCGTCGTCACCATCATCATCATCATCATCATCATCATCATCATCATCATCATCATCATCATCATTATTAGCGTGATATTCAGTAAAACATAAATCAGACAGTGACAAGGAAAAATCGTTTAAAAGTAAAGTGGGTGTGTACTAGTACAAAGGGGGTGAATCTAATGTAAAGTAGGCACTTGAACTCAATAGGTAACCATCATGTGTTTGCTATAAATAGCACTTAAAATAGATATGATTTTTTTCTACTTAATTTGACCCCTTGTTGTTCATGGTAGTACTTTATGGAATATGAGTTTGCTTTTAGTGATATATTCCTTGAAGAAACATTGGTTCGCCGAAATTCAACAAATTTGTGCTTATTTGATCTTAATATTTATACTGTCATATCTATTGAAACCACGTGCAGTTGTCATGGTGGTTTATTTATAAATTTACATGGGGATTTTCAGTATTATCTCACAAATATCTGTTCTCCAAACAGAATTTGGGAAGGACTGATTTCAGATGTTTTTTGAAATAGATGACAGAAAAAAAACTGTATAATGTTTATCGACCACCAAGGGACTCCAATGCTGAAATTGATTTATGCTTAAAGGGCTTCACAACAATTATTGAAAATTTATTAACTGAGTCATCTGATAAAATTGTGGTTTGATATTTTATTATTGACTTATTTAAGATATATACCAGAAAATAAATATTTAATACCTGGATTTAATGCTTGGCAATGGATTCCAACCAAACAGAACATTACCAACCAGCCCATATTTCTGTAACATATCCCATACCAAAAATAGTGTACTTCAGGAATATTTTTTCAGACATGTTTGACCATCTGCCCTCACTCACCTGCGTCAACGCAAATTTGGACTTAAATGGACCCCCGAAATATATACAGGTGGAAACCAAGAACCAAAATTCTTTGCAGTTTTTCCCACAGATGTTAATCAAACGGATATATTGTAAATGCTGGATCATGATTAACCCGAAAACCCAAATGATAATTATGATAATTGAGAAAGCTCTGTGTGAAGCCAAAGAAAAATACCTTCCAAAGAGTACAGAAAAAACATGATCCATATTCATAAATTCCAAACCCAACAATGACAGCACAGAGATTCCAGAGTTGCCTAAGTATCAACATCCATCTCCCAACACCAATGTTAAGAAGCAAATTTCATTCCTAACTTAGGACAGGCAATCACCCATAAAAGAAAACTTGTTTTTTTTCTTTTTAAACCGGTCCTCTCAACCTTAGAAATATTGTTCATTAACTACAGACTATAGCGTTTCTAAAAATGTATAGGTCTAACCACCCAAAATGCAAATTTTATTAGTTCTGCTAATAACAGACCTGGTAGGCCTATTACTTTTTAGTTCTCCCGACTTGTCAGTCAGCTACGTTTACAGCAAAAGAACGAAGTAGCCCTACATTGTTTTTGTGATATTTATGAATCTGTAACATTATGAATACACTCTACCTCCACTTTAACTATGTGTCGGAGACGCAGCGAAATTTAGCAAATATATACATAAAAACACATCTTGAATTATCAATGGAATTTTGATCTGCATTAAGTACTGTGACAAACTATACTCAAAAATGCACCACAAGGTACTCCTCAATTTAATATAATAAAGCTAAAGCTGAAGACATACAATAAAATACTTAAAAGAAACAATAAGCTAGCAAAGCAAAAAAAAAAATTATAAACGTGAATTCCAAAAGTTTAGAAGGGACTCCTAGAAAACATGGGACACTAAAAAAAATGTTTCAAATATGAACAAAAATTTTAAAAAAAATCCTTTTTACTCAATTGATAATGTGAAGATAACCAACAAAGAAATAATTATAGATCGATTTAACACATTGTTTTTTTTTTCACAAATACTGGTTTTAAACTGGGTGCCAATATCGACTCATCTAATAAACCCCCTATCTGTTCTCATCTATATGGAAAAATGACCATATATTTAATTTCAATCGGGTCAACTCTACTGATATTGAAAATAAAAAACATACAAAAATGAAGTTCAATTCAAGCACGGGGCATGAAAACTTATCTGTGAACGTTTTTAAAGAATTTGATTCCTGTCCTTGCTATGCCACTGACTACCATACTAAACCAGTCTCTAACAAATGATATATTTTTCCTGACAAATTGAAAATTGCCAAAGTCATACACTTATACAAAAAAGGTGACAATATACTTTTACAAAATTTCAAGCCAATATATCTTTACCTCCAGCAACTCCCGTCCCCCCCCCCCCCCCCCCAAAAAAAAGAAAGAAATAGTGGGTTTAAATCAACCATATGAATACTTCATCATCCATTCCTGATTTTACAGTAGCAAACACGGTTTAAAGAAAATGCATTACACTGAAACTGCAGCCCTCGACCTTATTGAACAAGTCTTCAAACTTATGATTCTGCTCAATTATTGTCCGTATATTTTTGGACCTACCAAAGGCATTTTATACTTTGGCTCATCATTAAAAAAAAAAAAGAAAAAAATGGCATTGTTATGGCCTTACTGGTACCACTTTATGTTGTTTTTTTCGTGTTTACCTAGAAAACAGACTTCAGTACGTTCAATTTGATGAAGTTAGTTCTAAATTATTATCTACCAAAACAGGTGTGCCATAATTATCCATTCTTGGCCGCTCCTTTTTTTATCTATACACAAGATATTCACACAGCATCCTCATAATTTTAATAAATTCTTTATGCACATGATACTACTTTTTTTAGTCCTTTATGTTCCTTTTTATTCACAAATGACACTCAAAGTAATGGACAGGAGATGGCAGCTTATATGAATTCAGAATAAAACAAGATTTACGACCGGCTACATGCAAATACGTTATTAGATATACTGAAAACAAAATACATGTTTATTTCATTTGTACCAAAGAAAATTAATTTCAATTTAGACTTACGAATAAACAATATCTTAATTTTTAAAATTGAGGAATTTGATTTCCAGTATAAGTAATCCAAGAACATTTGAATTGGAGAGCCCATCAAGAAAAGAAAATAAAAAAAAAAATAAATGAATAAAAAAAAAAAAAAATAAAATAAAAAATAAACAAAATAAACTGTCCAAAGTAGTTGGTATTTTCAAGATGTTTTATGAATATATTCCCACAACCACGCTGTTAATGATTCACAATTATCTTTTTCTAACCCATTTCAATTATTCAATTTTTACTTGGGGCTTCTCTGTGATCGTATATACACCCTACAGAAAAAAATGTTATACGTCTTATTTGTTCTGAAAAATCCAGTGCTCATACAAATCCACCTTTCAAAAAGCTGAATATTTAAAATGGAAAAGACATTTTTAGATGGGGGGGGGGGGGGGGGGTAAGTATTATTTTCGATATATCCAGGATCTACTACCTTTATATTTCAATGATATATTTGCTTCTCTTCTACAACATACCCACACTTATGAAACAAAAAAATAGAGAAAATGTCCACAATGCAAAGCCTGACAAAGTTTTTTCAGATCACTGTGTTCGATACTATATCATTTCCCTCATTAGAGACTTCCCTTCTTGCATCACCCAAATATTGTATACACACTCCTATTATGGTTTATCAAATTATACTAAATCTCATTTCTTTCGTCAATACCAAGATGTGTGTAGTATGCCAAATTTTTATGCGTGTAATAGATGAATAATAAATCTCTGTTTATGCTCAATTATATGTCTTCTAATACAATATCCTGCCTATATCTTCTGGTTATCTCTCTTCATATGTTTAGTACATAAAATGTACGATTTCATTTGCATTGTAAATGTTTTGTAATTGTGTCTTTCAGGACCCAAGATGGCCCCAGTGTAAGCAGACAAGCCGTCTTTAGCTGGGTCATCGGGACATTTCTGTTCACATTTCTGCAGACAATAGCATAGGGCTTATATCTATAGATTATTACTTACTGTTTGTAATGTTAATTTACCTGTACTTTCTGTCAAATAAAGGAATTCTGACTCTGACTCTGAGTCTCTGTACCACACATATGAGTGTTGAAGTCACGTCACATCCATTTCAGGACATTACAGCTATCACTATTATATTGAGTTTAACTTTTTTATGTGATACATTCATACATAGTTACTCTTATTTTTCATACTAAGCGTATCTTTGTTGAAATTAATCTTTTGGAAATCACAGTACAGCCATCCTATGTTTTCAACATTTTAAATGGAACGTGATATGTAATCACAGCAAATAATTGGTGCTGTGCTAGTTCAGCATCTGCACAGAAACTTCTGCATTTTAATAAAGAGACTGTGGCCCTAATTATGATTACAGTCTGGAAACAATGACACATAGACTGACATACAGTTCCTGGTTCTGGAAATTATCTACATTATTTCAGCTGATACAGTGCAGTCTACAAATGTTCTGGGTACATTTTGTTGATGATGAGCTGCACGGGTTACCATGTTGCACACATGTTCGTATATGTTTCCATCTGGACCTGGACTGTGCTATTCCCTATGGACATATTTCATCATACATTCTCCAGTTCAGCCCAGGGCAAATGTTCATCTGTAAACCATCTAATTTGCAGACGCTTTTGGTCTATACATTTTGTCCTTGGAAATTGACAACTACCCACAAGGGGCATTTGACGATTAAATTCCAGGCCTTCATCACGAACAGCATTTCTGCTCAATCAGCTTTGACGTTTTCACCTCATATATTGGTTTTATGATAAGTTAAGAATGTAAATTACACATTGATACACCTGAATAGAAGCTGTGTGATTTAACCCTAGCTTATCAACATTTCCTTTGTTTTACCTTTCTAGGTTTGTTCTGCTTTTTGAGATATCAAATAGTTGGCTCTGACTTTTCAATGATTTATGACCAATGTGTATGTAAAACGGCGCGGCTAATTGAGGTAAATGTTGATATTTTTTACTCCCATCATATTATATAGCATTTTATAGCAAAAATGACATATCCATATGGCATGTCTGCACTTCTATCTTTACAAACCAGGACATCAGCCCATGTGAAGCAGCGATATTTTATGCCAGATGAATCAATGTCACTGCAATGCTTGTGCTAGCCAATGTTAGTAGGCCTCAAAGCCAGATTTTTTTGCCCAGTCATGTTTGGTTCGGTTATAAAATGAATGCTAATTATTACTATCGTAACTTTTATATAAGACCATTCATCAAAGCAAGCATGCAAGAAAGGGCATAGATATATGCACATGTAAACACACAGACACACAGACACACGCACATACATACATACACACACACACACACACAAACACACACATATATATATATATATATATATATATATATATATATATATATATATATATATATATATATATATATATATATATATATATATATATATATATATATATATATAATTGACATTATTCTCTCCTCTCAGACAGTGGGCGCCCAACCCATGAATACTAACTCGTGTTTGATAGCTACATCCACAAATCCCACATGCGTGATAAGATCTTGGAGACCATGTCATGCGAAGGATGGTAGAGCCAATCAAGTACGGTGCCCCGACTGGCCTTAAAACACCCAGTTACATACACTTGTATAAGAAATGTTGTCGTTTGAATATCTTGCCAGAAAATATAACTTGGGTGATATCTCTAAAAAGCAGTCACTTGAATAAAATCACCTTATTCGTGATGGCTAGATTGCAACTATTATTCTCAAGCCACTAGGAACAAAAGAAAGAAATTCACACAAATACAAATTACAAGGACTTTTTTGCTCTTGTACTTTCTCTGCACCAGACACCTTTATGCTGAGGTGATATCTATCTGTCATGTGACTGCCTACCCTCATCAACATAAATACATACTCGGTAAAACGTTTTCTACAAATGTGCATTATTCTATCAAGATTTTACAAGCAAGATGCAGCCAATTGACTTATTAATCAGTGCATCTGTATCATTGCAAGTTCCGATGTAAAGATTTAAAACGTTAGTAAACGTAGGATGACATAACATCAGATACTATGGAAAGTTGCCCTCATAAATTATCCCACAGCCTACGTGGTATATCAAACCAATTGCAGAAAAGTGTCACACAACCAACCATCTCCCTCCCGTTGAATCAAATAATTACTGGATATAATATCATGTATTGGTGCTTTTTCCCATACCTTTTTTTTTTATCCAAGTACCATTTTCATGATTATTAAACAATGTATTTACCTTTGTACAACATTTTGCAAGTGAAAACATAAAGGCCCTATCCTATGGGACTAAAAGCCCACTGTTGTTAACAACATTTCTCCTATTTGATAATCTTGTGGCTCAAAACCGAGAAAACGCCTCTTTTATCTTCCAGTTTATATGATTGAATACAATTTTCTATGTTTCTGTATATACGATAGTTTTTTATTGTCTATAAAGCACAAAATAATAGTATAAAGTGCATGAAAAAATGTTTGGTACTTCAAATTAAGACTTGAACACTTTAGCTGCTGAAGATCCGTTAAAACCAGTACAATTGTTACAGGTTGCGAGAAGGAGCATCATGATGAACACAACTGTCACACCTTGCTGTTTTTAATCAAATTTGTCACAGCACTAATCAAGGTTTTATTAATGAGGAGTTTCAACTTTCTTGCAGAAACATTCTCCATTATTGTCAAATCTGCTTTTGTCACGGAGTGAGCAACCAAGAAGCCGTCAGTTAAGATGTTGTGGTTATCTGTATTTCAGCCTTCCTTGTCCACGCGTTTAAGGTGAGTAGAAGGTTCTTTTCTTGCCCAATATTCAATATTGAAATATTATTATTATTTTTTTGTAGCCTCAAGACTCATGCCACTGGGCTATTTGTATTACACAACAACATGCATCGATACTTTTGATGGCAATTGCCAGTAAACTTCAATATCAGAGTCCAGTCAGAAAAAGATGCAATGCTGAAAATGCACCAAACCACAACAGAGATATAAGGTACCAAAAGTAGGATACATGTGCGTTCATTATCGATCATCAAGGCATCATCTCAACGACACTGAATGTATATAAAGTCGGACAAGTGTTATCCTTATTTATAAATTTAAATCTAGCAATGGCAACAAAGATAAATGAAGAAAAGAGGTTGAGATTTCAGACTTATCAGTACACATCAACACGCATCTTCCAATACCAATGTAAAATCACGCTTTCATAAATTAGCTAAAGTTCATTTAAACTTGCACAGAATAGACGAAATGATGGACCCCCATGATGTACATCAAATACTACAAAAACATGTAGTATTTACTTAGGATTCCAATATTCTTGGGTTCTCTGTTGAAGTAAGTAATACTCACTTGATCATAATATAGTAATAGCTTACAGGACAAAATACCATAAATCAATATGTTTAAAAACGATATATTCCACACATGTATACGGCGTCAATTAAATATCAAAACTGGAACTTGTGATCTTTTCCCCGCTTGCGAATTGACGGATTTAAATTGTGATATTAGTATGTGTTTTACTATGGATGTCACATTTCGTGCCTCTTTCTGCACCATTATAAAATGCAAAATAGCAATAAACTTTGTATGAAAGATATCCTCATGTTAAGCTCATGTTAACCTAGAATACCTCAGTTTAGTCTGCGTTTGTAATATATCTTTCAAAACCAAAATAACGTACTGCATTACCAGGGCATCCCAATTCACTAGATGTTTAAGCAGGCTTGTGTTTCTGTGTGGGCTATGTAACATTTTTCAATGATGGATAAAGCAGTATTGTCTATGTCCTAGACGTTCGCACCTACAAGAAAATATATCTAAAAGAACACACTTGCAGTGATACCGACAACTGACGAGTTTTATTTCATCAATATACAACAGTACCTCGTTGAAAACACTTAGAACTCTTCTTCATTTCAGTTTCTGCTAAAGACTAAGTACTTCATCACCATGTTTATACACTAGTGTTTTCGTACCCGTTATGTGTTAATATAATATCTTAATGTGTCATTATTTGTGATGTAGCCATATGGTAGACTTATATTCAGATATCAGACAAATAACTTAAAAAAATATATATCCTCCAAAATGACGTTAAAATATTTTCATTTGTTAAGTAGGTAGTTCAAGGTTTAATCATGAATGGTCCCAAATGAGCCCTATTTCCGTGTAACGGGTCATATGTTTATGAAACCAAAACATCTGATTTGACATTTTGATAGATGTGCGATTCGTATTCATATGTGTTCCCTGCCATGCTTTTGCAAAGATATATACATAATGTAGACTCAATGACTCAGTCAAGGTTACAGGACAACTATCAGCTTTCTTCATCAATCACTAACATTTGTTGCTGTATTTGATGATTGAAATTGTTTACCTACTGTATTCCATTGTGGTAACGTATCAATGGTGTACTAATGAGTGGCTATATTTTATGTAGCTTGAAATTTGAGCTACACAAAAATTTCTTTCAAATATGTTGTCTCTTAGGTTATATATGTATATAGAAAGAACAACCAGCATCCCCAATTAAAGACTGCAAAATGTCGCAAGCCTGGCACTAAGGATGGTTAAGTAAACATCTTCATGCAAGTTTATCAAGGTTGTAGGTAGAAGAGCGATGATAAAGTAGAGCCCAATGCCACATAATTAGGCAAATTTGCATAGTGCAGAGAAGGAAGAAGTTTCTTATGGCAGCCCCACTCAAACATATGTCTATTATTATCTTATAATTATTATTATCATCATCATCATCATCATCATCATCATCATCATCATCATCATCATCATCATCATCATCATCATCATCATTAACATTAGTAGTAGTAGTAGTAGTAGTAGTAGTAGTAGTAGTAGTAGTAGTAGTAGTAGTAGTAGTAGTAGTAGGAGTAGTATCATTATTATTATTGTTATTACTATTATTGTTATTGCGTTCATCATCATCATCATCATCATCATCATCATCATCATCATCATCATCATCATCATCGTCGTCGTCGTCGTCGTCATCATCATCATCATCATCATCATCATCATCATCATCATCATCATCATCAATACAGGACCATATAAATGGCATTTTGTTCCAGGGCAACCAGTGTGTCCTGCTGCCTTTTTGCTACCTGCTCTTCAGAGTACCTTTCCTTTAAATTGGGAATCTCAGATGCTTAAAGTAGAGGAGTAGCTATTGGGTGTCTCGGCTACACACAGTAGAGAAGCAAATATTATCGGCTACTACGACTCATCAATGGAAGTAGGTAAAGCATAATTTACAAGGGCATCAGTGAGTGACTAGTTTAGCTATATAATATGTGTCGTATGTTCCTTCACTTCGCATCACTCTGTGGAAGAACTTTTTTTCTGGGTCACAAATTGTGGTGGCCAATGCTGTCTGATTATTATGCTTAATGGAGGCTTGACTATACATAAACTTATGGATTGTGGCCATGCTAGTTTGAAATAACGTGACACATGATTCGGGCTTCTCATCTCAGGTAAATATTGTAAAATTGCAAAACTATTTTTTGTTTGTCTTGTTCTCCAAATTCAGCCTTGATGTGTGTTGTATGTAAAGTGAAGAAAAATCTAGTGTGGAGTTTTTCTTTTACAGCTTGGCATTTATGATAGGGTATAGGTATGCACCTCTCCCTGCTTGGTAAAATGCATACGAAAAACACCATCTAAATGCTTAAAAATTATATTTGAATTGTTTTGGTGAATGTCAGAATTTCTAATACGATATCCTGCAAAATGCAGTGATGAGCATTATCTGAACACAATCCCACATATGATTGTCTCTAAAAATATCACTGTGTGCGTAAACAACTTTATCAGAATACTAATCAATTTGGGTAACCTAATCTTGACTTGGTCATATTTGTGCCGCCGTTACAGACATTGAGCATGTTTGGTGAATTAATCATCTTGGTGTGATAATTATTGGCAATTTATCGTCGAACAACCACACAAGATAAACATCACAATATAACTTCTGGTTAAGGGTGTACAAGACACTACACACAAACTAAACGTGGGGACTGAATCCAACGCATCTCTGCGACTCTCAACTATCAACTTTTCGCCTGAGCCCACTCAAATTTGAGTGCATTTGTCTCTGGATATTCTGCCCTTTGCTATAAATCGTCTGATGCCTCTGCCATATATATGTTTTGAACCATGCAAAGTACCAACAGCATTCACCGGTACTTGTGCAACAACCCTGTCTGCATTATATCTTCGTAGCTGCTTAGCTACATAAGCAATTCTTCAAATTTGTTACTATTGTATGTATTCATACGCAGAAAGTAATCAATATTTTTTCTGCAGCTATTTTGCTTTTATGCTATTCAAGGATATAAAATGTATTATCATACATAGATCAACATATTTAAGAAATTATATATCGAGGACCCCTAGTGGCTTGCTGCATAAAAGTTTATTATAAATTTGATTCAGAGGGAAAACATTATTTCTGTTGGCTGAATAACAGTTAATTATTTATTGAAACAGAAAATTGATACTAACTCCCAGTACATTTAAACAAGCTCACTCCAAAACAATTTCAGTCAGAAGACACGTTTAACCTGATAGAATGCACAACACAGAAAAGAAACAAATTCTAAATTTGACCACAAAGCTACAACGTACACAAATAAAAAGGACTACAAGTTTCTGTGGATATAAAAAAGTTAACAAATTTACAGGTCAAACGGTGAACTGAGAATCCCGCAGTTGCACTTTGGGGGATGGCATATGGCGGGGATTTTAGCTTCTATTCCGGATAAACCCCTGGACACAAATCTCACTTGATCTGGTGACATTTATAGTTCTGTCTAATCTGAGCTGCATCATGTTTGATACGTCAAAGTCAAACTCTATCTTTGCATACCTTATAATAAAATGGTTGTTTTTGTTAATAATGAAGATATCACAAATACAACTTTTACTTTTCTGGGAATGAAAAACTTTAATGAATGCAGTCTCTTGTACCCAACCTTTAGATTTACGAAACAACTGAATTGCAGCTGATGGTAACGGTGAGGGTTAATTTTGTTTCCTACTTACCAGCAACTTTTGCTCATGACCCATTTATATTCAGCACCTTGATATATTAACATGTCAATATTGTGATGAGATTAATTGGTTTCCCTGCGTGTTTAAAATTCACATTGGTAAGTGGCAAGCTTAGAAAGGGTGCCACAAATGAAACACAGCTTAGCTCTCTTTCAAATGTAATAGACCAAACAAACATATAACCCTGCGATGTTGAAAATGCATGTGATTTTTTGTGTGTAATTTTATGTGATTTTTTTTCCGCTCTAGACAGCCATCAGTTCACATTTACGTCTTAAAAGGTTGAGGAAGGAATATGTATTCTTTGTCCATCATTTTCATCTCAAAAAACAATAAACACAGTAGTAGTATTTTTAGTGCAAACAACATTTCGAAGTGTGTGACAGGAGGTACAAAATCTTTTAGTAAGTCCAAGCATAGCATGAAACTGCCAAAAACAACAAATGTCCCAAAGAAGTTGATATAGGAATCTACTGAAAGCATTTCTCTCTTGTACCCCTTTTATAAATTCACACACACACACACACACACACACACACACACACACACACACACACACACACACACACACGCACACAGGCAGTAAAAATTCGTTTGACATTTCGAGTTCACAAAGATGAAAAAAAACAGTATGAGGTTGACTTCAATGTGAAAAAATAATATTCAGTTAAGGAATACTGATCAATCTGCAAGCTTTCCACAGAAACACGTTGAATTATAAACAGCCCATGTTTAGTGTGAGTAAATCCTAATAATCTGATGAAAAGGTAATGCATTTAACCTTTTCAGTCTATTGACTTAAACCTCATGAAATACCTCGTTCCGACAGGCTTACAAATACAGCTTTTGCATTTTATTTTGGTTCCTGGATTGCTTGACGTGGACACAATCGTTTCAATAGCTGTTTTTAACTCCTAATGTGTACTACTTTTACCATAAACGAGGCAGTCTTGGCATCTAGCATTCACTTCGATGTCATGGGTACACATGCACAGTAAACACACAGCCTCGTCCATGAAACCAGGGATAAAAAGAAAACAAAGTATATAATATTCCTAAAATCTTGCAAATAGAGTGCAGCACCATTTGTTGACCTTATAAAAAGCGAAGGGGTCCTAAGAGTGTTCCTGTGTGATTTTGAAGCACTGTAGATATTTTTTTTTTCAGATTTGCTCAACATAAATCACCAAATAATTCACAGAAATACAAAATTCATTGAAGCATGACAATTGGAAAAACTCGATGCAGACCCACTACAGGAACATTGCCACCAAGATTTAACTGAATCCAGCTACAGGTTTCACGGAAGTTTAAATGGCAAAAACGCACAAAAAAGAAATGAAAAAAAAATGCAGCGCTACCTGGTAAACAAATAAAGAACTAGGAATCCCTAAAACTGTTCTTGTGTGATATTAAATAATCTGGGTTTGTGTCTTCACAGAAGGTTTTTTTTTACACACATTGGCCCCCTAGTGCCAAACTGTCCGGTAACTCTCCAGTGCAAGAGGTAGGAAAACCACAAAAATATTCACTTCTGGCAACACAGAACGATAACTTTGTGCATATACACTTGCCTAAATATATATCAAAATTAACGTGTATTGTCACAAAATATGTGATGAATAACAGATAATTCTTAAATTAATAGATATCAAGGTTAGAAACAGGTTTAAGGAAATTACCAACATGCACCTTCAACACAAGAGAGTGCCGAACAATTTAGCATTAGGGGGCACATGTGTGTTAAGATTTGCCTAAAAAAGAACATTCATGAAAAGTCCTAAAAACACTGGAGCATAACAATTGGAACAAACAAACTGGATACATTGCCATCAAGTTCGAAGTGAATATGGTTGATGGTTTTGGAAAATAAGTCCCAAATGTGCATTGTGAAGCTTATCAGAAAATATAACCTGTTGCTTGAATTTCTGAAGGTAGGAAGGTGTTGTCGGGCAATGCATGTTTAAATCGTCAGCATTAAAATTTGGTTTCTGCTCAATCTGGATATCACAAGAAATTGGAAATATTACTTGATCCAGATGGGTTTTCTATCAATGATTGAAGAGCTGTGCCACAAAAATTTGGCATGATTCAGTTGCAGCACATAGAAAATCAAATAGTTACTGTGTTTTAAAATTCTTATTAGAACCCGAAAATACATCAACTGTCAATTATTAATTTTAGCACTGCTACAACTCGATTTCTGTCCTCAAGTCACAATTTTTCACATCTAAAAAGGCAGATATTGTAATGCACCAAAGGAAGACAGAACTTGATTAATATGTAAAACCAATAACAATAACTGTATGAAGGGTGGATGTCATTTTTTTTCCCTTTGGGTAAAAAGAGTTGGGGCAGAGTGGGGGCAGAATTATCATTTGTACCCTGCGTATGAAAACAAAAAACAATAATTTTGTGAAAAGTGACAAGCCAGAAGTTTCATCCGTAGTAGGGAACCACTTATTCAATACTTTCAAGATTAGCGAGAATCGTTTGAAATATTTGGCATGTGTATTCAAAATTGGAGTCTTTATCTTTGTAATATTGTTTAAATGTAATTATGTACTGACAAGACGGTCGCCTTTTGTTATTAGATAAAACCTTTTCCACATTTCTTCCTGGATTTTTCATCCATTCATACGTTAGAAAAACTTTGGTGCCTCTGACAAATGCCAACAACATCCATATTTCCGGTTAAATACATATCAGTTTTTAGACGGTGCAAAATACCAACAAAGTTTATTGACAAATTATACAGGAGCCCTCTCTGCTTGACATGTCACTAATTACTTACTTACGCAAACAACTCTTAAGTTTACTACGTTTGTATATATTCATACAAGGAAAGCATCTTATATTTGGCATCAGTGTAATCCTTATTCGAGGAGAAAGAACGTATCATTTGGAGCAGATCCATATATTAACAAAGTGTATTCAGAAAAAGCGAAAAAAAAAACAAAACAAAACAAAAACAAAAACAAAAAAAAAAAAAAAAAACAAACAAACAAAAAAAAAGTGTATATGGATGTGCCCTAGTGAAGTTTCAGGGTTTAAAGAACAATGGACAGTTTTTAGCTGGTTTCAAAATAGGTAATTATCAATTGATGCTGAAAATATAAAAGCAACCCACGTTATATACATATATATATATATATATATATATATATATATATATATATATATATATATATATATATATATATATATATATAATCAAACAAGCTTACCCCAAAACACCTTTTATCCATAAGGAAATCCGTTTAACTTACCAGAATATGTACAGCAGAAAGAAGGCAAATTGTATCTTCCACATCTATATCAGATTTAACAAAAACAACAATTCCAGAACAGATTCCCTTGAAAGAATACATTATTCCTTTTTTGAGGAGTATCATTGTGTTATCTGGGATGGCTGCAGCAAGGATGATGCATTGAGATTCAAAATGTTCAGCTGGTTGCCAGCCGCATCTTTAAAGGAGTTGTGAGTGCCACTTCAAATTCCAAGCTCTATGAGGAAACTTGTTTAGAACCTATAGCAAAAAGGAGAAAAATACTCCAGGTAACCCAGGTGTAAGATAATTCACGATTTAGTTCAAATTACATAAGCAATGTCTGCGCTGAGAATCAAATTGTTGAAATAAGGAACTATGCAATACAATCATTTCGCCTACCACATTTTAGACCAAGAACTGATATATTTGACAACCCATCCTTTCCTTCCAAAACTTGACTCTGGAATTAGTTACCTCTAAGTGTTAAAAATTCCAAATCCTTCAAGGAGTTGAAGAACAAAATACAAGTAAGTACAATTATATTTGAGTGGCAATCACCTTCCTGCTATCATTCTTATAATACTAGGATTGGGTAGCATCCAGTTGAACGATCACTTCTACAATTGTCTGTCACGTGACCATGGGTGGATACGACAAAGGATAGGCACGACTCCGGGATATTTTGGTCTTTTTATCCTGAGAATGCTTCAAGTCATAAAAAAGGTTGTGTCAAAACTGAGTTTAATGGCCTGGGAATGTGCAGGTAACAATGAAAAGTATCAAGAAAGGAATCCTGGACAATAGCGAGTGAAAAGAAACAGAAAGCAACTCTTGCACCCATAGCAACAAGCGGATCATGGGGGACAAAGAAACTCTCAAGGATATCAATTGCAAACTGGAGAAACTTTCACTACTTGACGAAATATTAGAGTTTGTCGAGGCCATTGATGGAAGGATGGATAATCTTGCTGAGAAAGTGGATACCTTAGAGACAAAGCAATTTGAAACGGAAGCTAGTCTTCAATACATGGACAGAGAAATTGAAGATGTGCGAACGGCACAAAAAGTATTGAAATGCAACCATGCCAAATATGTGAGATCGGTCTCCGATGAAATGGAATCCTTATCAAATGATGTTAGAGCCTCTAACGTAATCATGTACAATATTGAGGAGACAAACGATAAGGATAGCCAGCAAGAAAACTGAAGACTTGTGAAAAACATTATAATTTATAAGATTAAACAGCCCCAAGCCTCAGGAATTATAGATGCTTTCAGACTTGGATTTGAAAGTGCTAGTAAAATAAGGCCAATGCTGGTAAAATTTGAAACAGCAAATGCAGCTAAAGAATTGTTACCCATAGCTTCCAAAGCACTCCAAGCAAACCCCTACAAAAGAAAGCTAGTTTTCATATCTGACGATGTATGCAAACACACACTAGAAAAAAGAAAACAGCTTGAGCCCAAACTACGGCGCCTAAAAGCAGAAGGAGAGACGGCACATATCGCAGGGTCTGTGAAGCCTTTTATCAAAGTAAAAGGAGCGGATGGAAAGTGGAGTAATTTAGACGACAATAAAAAGCATGAATTGTTAGGCCGAACTTTCGCTTGTTCAGGCCTATAATTTAACACTGAAAAACTTTGATTAGAATTGAATTTAAACAAAGTAACTGATTTGGTTTCTCACAAATCAAAGACGGACACACGAGAACAATGTAAACCAAAAAATGCACCATGGGAACGTATTTGTCAGACGTCACCTTTGACCGGACAGGATCAACCCAAACTACAGACCAAAGTTCTGGATTCTACGTCAGTCTAGCCTGACGGCAAACGTAATTTTACAATGCTTACTACTTTTCTGTTTTTTTTTTTTCATTTTACGATACACTTCATACATTCTTTTATACAAAGTATTAATCGATGTACAAATATCACGGGAACAGGTTTGCTTGAATTTGTGTGTTTATGCCCACGGACAGTGATAATTTGCAGTCCTAGGGCCAAGAAGGTTTTTGAGAAGGCGTAAACCAGTAGGCCCAGGAATACATGCAGGTAACATATCGTACATTATTTTTATAAAGTGCCGGAAATCGAAATGTGTTTTAGCCATTAAAAATGGAAGAGAACATACTTGATTATCTTGGAGGTGTAGACGCAAACTGCCTCCTAACAGTTCTAGGGAAGCCAACTGATGACAGTGATACGAGCTCAACTGAACCGACTCTTCTGAAGCATTCCCCATATTTTAACATTGATGGGCTGATTACTTATTCAAGAAACAAACAAAATCGGTTTAATGTAATAAGTTTGAATTGTGAATCTCTTCATGCCAAAATAGGATCTTTCTTCATAATTTGAGTGCACAGGGTCACCCCCCCCCCCCCCAGGGCTGTGAGTCTACAAGAGACATGGATGTCCAAGGACAGTGACTTGTCGCTCTTAGAAATTGATAATTATACCTTAATATCACAGGGTAAAAATTGTTCTGTACGAGGAGGACTTGTTGTGCATGTTAGAGATGTGTATGATACCAAAGTCTTAAATTTATGTAAAAAATCAGATTTATGGGGAGGTCAGTTTAAAGAGATAACAAACAAATCATTAGCCAAAAATGTAACTCTGGGTAAAATTTATAGACCACCAAGGGATTTGGTCGAAATTATCGACAATTTAATGATGAAATTGCTGTTCTTTTGAGCAATCTGCAGAAATTAAACCACGAGATCGTTAAAAGAGGAGATTTTGATATTGTTTTGTTAAAAATATCCCCAAAGCAAATTTTGCCACACAGTTTGACACAATTACTTCTCTTGGATTTTTCCCATAAATTACACACCCTACAAGGTTATCTGAACGACGAGGAACCATAATCGATAACTTTCTGTACACATTATCAGATACAAGCTTAAATTCTTCAAGTTCTGGAATTATTACATGTAGAATATCCGATCACTTTCCGTATTTTATATGTCTTGACATTCTGCGAAAAAAGTTTGATGAGGTGCCTAAATATGTGCAGTCTGGACCTAGACACACACAAAAAAAAATTAGAATTTCCAAACAGAAATTGCGGAAGCAAATATATATGATCGGATAAATAAAGAGTCAAATGATCCAAATGAGACATATGAAATAATCCATATTACTGTATGTAAGGCTTTAGACAAGCACCTACCAATTAAAAAAGTAAAATATAGCAAATACAAACATAAAAAGTCGCCTTGGATAACCCAACGTATTATTATATCAATTAAAAAAAGAGACAATATGTACAAAACTTTAAAGAGAACCCCACACGGCAGTAACGAGTATGATATTCGTAAAATTAACCTGTAGACATATAACATAATATTACAAAGTAGTATATACAGGTCAAAGAAACGTTACTATGAAACATGTTTAAACAAGTACAAACATGACATAAAAAACACTTGGTCCACAATAAACGACATTTTAAGCTGCCTTAAAAGAAACAAAGTTCTCCCAATGCTTTCAACATAGAATGCCATATCATTACTGACAAGCAGGAAATTGCAAATACTTTTAATAGGTACTTTACAAATATGGGGCCCAATTTGGCTAGAGAAATAGATGTACCCAATGACAAAAACTTCGTTGACTACCTGAATAAACCAACTATACATACACTCTACTTCAAATGTGTTACAGATGACATGATAATGACAATAATAAATTCCCTAAAACCTAAAAACAGTTCTGGCCATGATAATTTGCCAGTAAATCTATTAAAACTGGTAAAGCTGGAACTGTGTAAACATATAACAGTGGGAGTAAATCAAATGCTAAGAACAGGAATACTTCCGGATTTATTGAAAGTTGCAAAAGTTATTCCATTTCATAAGAAGAATGACACAACTATTTTGGTAATGATAGGCCCATTTCTGTTCTTCCGGCTATATCAAAGGTATTTGAGCGAGTCATACTTGATCAAACTCATGAGTATTTCAATATAAAAAAACTGCATTATGTAAGTCAGTACGGCTTTAGAAAGTGCTTCTCACCTGAACTCGCCTCATACGAATTTATTGACCGAATTTTGACCTTTATGGATGAAGGAGATGTACCTGTTAATATCTTTATGGACTTGTCTAAGGCATTTGACACTCTAGATCACGCAATTTTGATACACAAATTATATAAAAGACACTAGTTTAACATTGTTTAAAAGTTATTTGAACAATAGGAAACAATATGTTAGCATAGATGATGTTAATTCTCAATTCGAAGGCATAACAACAGGTGTACCGCAAGGATCTATTCTAGGTCCGCTTTTGTTTTTCATTTACATTAATGATATTAAATCTGCTTCAAATATATTTAAATTTATCATCTATGCAAACGATACCACAATATGTAGTGCAATAAATATTTTTAAAAAATCAAGATTCAAATAATAACATTTCACAAATTATAAATGAAGAGTTAGTTAAAGTATGTGCATGGTTAAAGGTAAGTAAGTTATCCTTGAATGTAAAGAAAACAAAATTTATGTTATTCTACAAGCCGTTGAAAAAAGTAGCAATTTCAACTCTTGAAATTGATACAGTAAAAATTGACTGCGTAGAAGAATTTAACTTCTTAGGTCTAACTTTTGACAAACATATGAGCTGGGATAACCATATACAGAAGATATGTGTCAAAGCATCACAGAGGATAGGTTTTTTGAATAAACTTAAAAATATCCTTCTGATGGAAATCCTTTTAATCCTATATAATACATTAATTTTATCACATTTTAACAACTGCCTTCTTGCATGGGGACATAAACTAGAAAGACCTTTCACTATTCAAAAACGGTCAATTCGTAAAATAAGCAATAAAACCTTCAATGCCCACACAGAACCTATATTGAAACAGTTGAAGTTATTAAAACTGCAAGATATATATAAAATATAAAAAATTTAAAAATTTTATTACAGATTTAGAAATAACAAATTGCCTGCATATTTCAATAACTTGCCCATATTTTCACGCTCCATCATATATGACTATAACACAAGAGACAGAACCAATTTCTCTAAAATTCGCACTGCTCGTGAATAAATACAAGATTGCATTAGGCATCAACTGGGCCATATTTTGAACGACATACCAGCAATAATAAAAGACAAAGTAAACACATATAGTAATCAAGGTTTTACAGACTATGTGAAAAGATATTTCATAGACAAGTATGAAACAGCATGTTGTATACAGAATTGTTATGTTTGCAATACTGGTAATTGATCTGTTTTGTTATTTTCTTTTTATAGCCTTTTTAAATACCCTGGTTCGAATATATTGTAATTGTAATCTAAACACATTTTAACTGTCATTGATGTATTCTTCAGACGTTGCCTGTTACTGATACAACACTGTGATACTTTTCAGGTGGCTTGCATGATATCGATCAGATATGACCCTAGTGCAAGTCTCCCAGGTCAATATGTATTTTTTATATCACTATAAATGATAATGTAATGCTAATTTGTGTGTATTGATCGAATAAAATGATTCCTGATTCCTGATTCCTGATATAAGATTGGGCAATTAGAATCTTCAGTTTGTAATTGTGGTCTCGGTATAGAAGATGAGAGGCACTTTTTTTTTTTTTGGATATTGCAATTATATTAAGTTGGCAAGCGCTTTTCTGCTATTATTTGTATTAAATTACGATTATGTTACACAATGGCTGTGTATATCTTTACTGACATGGATGGAATTTTATGAAACAGGCAGTGTCGCTATTCGTTTTTTTTTTTGGTTAGAAGCATCAATCTTTCATGGCGTTATATATCTGTATACATGACACAAGGACAAATGAAACATACGTATATACATACATACATACATACATACATACATACATACATACATACATACATAAAAGTATTGTTTTACGTTTGGAATACGGTATCTCTGAGTCTTAAATCAGCAACTTATGACAGCTATCGCATATATTCAGTGATATTTCAATGTACATGGGTAATTTGTAGTTCTTGCACACTTTTATCCATTGTGATGTGATAAGATTATTTTTATTGACTGCAAAATTGGCTGTTAAATCAATGGTCCTCTGTCCCTTTATTTGCCATGATGATTACTTCGTGATAAAGTGTCGTTATTCTCTTGTACATTTGTAAAATAGTACGATCAATCGTCATTACGTAATATATATATATATATATATATATATATATATGTATATATATATTTAGGGCAGATACATACATACTTGTGTAATGCGCATGGGCATATTTGTATGTTTTAACCACGAAACGGCTACGACATGAGCCAGCAATCTGCGACAGCCAGCGTATGTTTTGGTGTTTGGTGCCTTTGAAGTTTCATAATAATATACATACATTTACATGTATATATCTCGATGAAACCCCCACCACGAATATGCTCATATATATATATATATATATATATATCAGCAGATTATGAGCAAAGTTTAAGTAGGGACTTTAAATATATAATTGAGTGTCTTGGAGAATCAACCATCAGGTGAACAAATATGGTCCTGTAATATCTGGTGCAGAAGCAGGAAGTAGTAAAGGTTCTTGTGGTATCATATGCAGATTAAATGATACATTTATTTACTGTGTTCATTTTGACATTTGTACTTGACATGTATCCAAGTACGTTGTTGTTTTTTTCTCTCACCAAAGGAAAAAGATCATTAGCAAGGAACATACAACAAACAATTGCTGCACATTTATTGATTTCCAGAATTGTCCCTTATACTGAATCAAATAGTAGATTTGTACGAGGTGTAGTATTTTGTCTAAGCCGTCTGAACAGTAAGCATGGCGTTTAATATGCACTTCTGTTTGAATAATAAAATATAATTGCTTGCGTATATAATGACCTTGTTTTTCAAACAAATTAACAAAAGAGCTGAAACTACTATTACAAGAGACTAATTTTGTCTGTGCTGAAACACCAAGCATTACATACCTGCTAATTGCATTTGCAGCCTGCAAAGTTAAAACAAAACAAAAAACAAAAAAAAACAAAAAAAAAAGAAAAAAAACGAACAAAAACAACAACAACAAAAAAAAAAAAAACAAAAACAAACAAACAAACAAAAAAGAAAAAAAGAAAAAAAAAGCCCCCCACCCAAAAAAGAAAAATAGATAAATAAAAAACCTCTAAGTAGACTGACGCAGAATCTATATCCTTGTCGCCTCATGTTCTCCCGTGTGCTATGTTGATATGGTAGCAATAACTGTGCATTTAGTTTCTGAAAATCCTGTACATGTAGGCAAGTGAGGCAAGTTTAACTTTTGCACAACCCCGGTTGGTATCGCATGTTGATGTCACAGCGTTCAATGAAGAGTCCCTTTCAGAGTTTATAATGTCTTTCAACAAGGTGACTAACATATAAAAGAGAAATCAGCGACACGGTGTTAGTGATCGCATAACGCTCTTGCATGCTTATTTCACAACCAAGTTGGAAACCATGTAAAATAACAATACATTCACTGACACTGAAACAGCATAATATCTTTAGCGCTACATCTTCTTAAACAGTCGAGTCACTGCAAAGTACACAATCATCATATGTATGCGCTCCTCATGTACTAGTGGGGGACGTGTGCAACAGTGATGGAAGTACATGTACATTAATTTCAACTAAAGATGTACAAGATGACAAAACTGTCTTTAATATGCTTATAAATACGACAGCTTCTTTGTGTCAGTTGCTGCTTTGGTGGGTTTCAGTTTCCGCCGGAACTGCCCTCGTCAAAACAGGAAGTTAAAACACACCTGTCTCACACTACCAAATGTTATTTGCATCGAAGATAGTATAACTCTATATATTGGTTAAGTTATCATAGAGATAAAAATGACGTACAAAGGATGCATATTGCTTCATGCTCTTTTTAGAACGCAAATGTGAAATGATGCCTGCCCGAAGCAGAAAAATGTCATGTAAAATTTTCTTATTGACACACCAAAGTACACGTGCAGTTTCACAATCACAGGAATATTCATTCATCTGGTTCACTAGATAGACATTTAAGGCGTGCAATATGTAGCACCCCTTTGCACGCTTGCTAAATACACCATGTGACGTTGTAAAACCCAGGGAAACCAATAGATCCAATCAGAGTATTAATGATATGTAAGTATATTAAGTAAGGTGCCTAACATAGTGAGCCTTAAGCAAAAGCTAATCAGTCGAAAATAAAGTTAGCCTCCACCTTTGCATCTCGTCATTTATTTTGAGGGAAACATATTAAACATTTTTAGTAGCTATGTAAGTATATCACAAGTTAGTGTCAGTTTTGGACTTCAATTAAAATTAACCATTATACAGCCGGCATATATATACATATATAATTTACCCTCTGCACTGCCACTAAGGTTTCTCCGTATACATGTTCTTAAATATGTAGATATGTCCATAATGATTCATTCTTTTATTGAATAGCTTAAACGCAAAATAGCAGGACAAATATTGTTTCCTTTGCGCAAATGAATTCATACAATAGTCTCAAACTGAAGAGTAACTTCTGGAGTTAGGCCATTATCAACATGTCATGCTGACAGGACTGCTGTATAACCACCAAGAAATTTTGTTGGTAATATGCACCGTTCAAAACTATTATTATATATTTGACCAGTAACAGCGATGTCGTTGCTGCTTGTGAGAGGCATCAGGTTTTTTCTTAGAAAAAAAGACTGGATCTCCAAGAAA
>OZ026616.1:59658209-59688209 GCA_964020975.1 Hermodice carunculata | reverse complement strand
CTCTTATCCCTTTAGCCACCATCAGTCATGACTGACAACTCTTCAGTCATCCAACATTTATGTCCACACAATCAGTGTTTTGACCGACAACTACAGTTGTCAGTCAAAAACTGATAGTGTGGACTGAGTATTAGGACCTTGATGTTGCACATGTTAATGGTTCTCTATGAAGGTCAGGCTTAGAAAGTACATACGTGACCTTCACCTCATTTCTGGGATCACAGTGCAACATACATGGGTTTCACTCTCCACTGTAACTTAAGAACTACTTAAACTGGAACCTTGATGCTGCACATGTTACTACTCTTGAATACAGGTCAAACTTACTCAGTACATGGGTGACTCGATCCTATCCCAAGTTCACAGAGCCACAAGGGTGATAAATATCTTGGTCAGCTGAACATGGACTATTCACGCAGCCCTCTTGTTATGACACCAAGGTGATCAATGCTATGCGCTATACATACCTCGTGTATATAAAATTTACATTCCCTTTATTGTTTAACATTGAAAGATTAGGAACTGTTGTTTTCCTCACCATCTCATGAAGACTTCGTCTACACGCGAGTCTGCACGCGCCAGCTATGCAGCCCCTTCACAATTTTATACGCCAGTACATTGGGCACTACTTTTCAGTATAGCTAATAGTTAATCTTGTATTCATTGTGTTATTCTGGGTATTTTATCCCAAAAAATAACTTACTTGTATACTTTTCCCTAATGTGAACAAATCTTGTATCTGTTCAAATAAATGAACATTTACAAAGGGACTATTTTTCTTTCCTGTTTGTTCCTTTTGGGATAGACTGGTTGCCAGGTAACGGGGGCGTGGTTAGTGCTTATCTTTCTATTGATCACACCCCCCTTAAACCAACTAATGTGGAAAAAAACGTTCTTTGGCGATCGTGCATCACTTGTAATTATTATCAAAAATCGAAAAAATTGGAAAAAATGTAAATATAATAAATGAACTTCATTGTCATTGTTTTCATGAGCGTGTATTTTTGGGATGAAGCGCTATCGCGCTTCATCCAAAATACCAGCCATAAAGTTTTCCTCACACACTCATGAAAACAATCACAATGAAGTTTATTTATTTCATGATGCCACAAATCGGGCCATGTCAAGATTTAGTTACTCAAACTGAATGGCTTTCACGACAGCTGTTCACCCATAGGGTGGTATTTTACAGACAATCAGATGTGAAATTGTTTTCACTTAATGTTCCTAACTGCATTTTGCCACATAATATCAGAAATTTTGGTATTAATCAAAAGACCTCCTATTTTAATTCTAAGGTACGTAAATGAAGAGAAGATGTTCTTATGCATTCAACCAGGTAGGCACAGGGGCCATACGAGTGCCCTCTCGTAAATGCCTAGCCGTAAAAAGCAAAGCTGCACACTACATCTCTGGTAACTTGAGATATGGCATGCATTAAAGATGGATCTAGAAAAAGCAACAAAGAGAAAAATGGTTTTGCAATTTTACAATGTTAACTTAATGAGCGCCCCAAATCGGATAACACGTCTGTGTCAAACTTACATGGCCAATAGCCCATAAGTCTTAAGCGTAGCGGAACCTCAATCAAGAAAAGGAGTCAGATACATTCGCCACCACAATTCGTGGCCCAGAGAAAAAAGTTCTCCCACTAAGTGACGCAAATTGGAGAAACAAGCGAGCCATATTACATAGCTAAAATAATTAATCACTATGACATGACTACATCGCCCCCCTCCGCACCATACCAATTATATGGTCAGATAACGATGATGATGATGATGATGATGATGATGATGATGATGGTGATGGTGATAATAATAATAATAATAATGATAATAATAATAATAATAATAATAATAATAATAATAATAATAATAATAATAATAATAATAATAATAATAATAATAATAATAATAATAATGTGAAGTTTTAGTGAGTGCTATGAAGAAATTAGTTTTTTCTTTGCACTATGCAAATAGGCCCCATTCTGGCCACAGGATTCTACTTAAGACCGTCCTTGTCACTACTATCCCCACAAAATTGTATGGTAATGTTGTTTTTACTGAACCGGGCCGAGTGCCACGCTTTCAGGGGTGTGCCGACCAGAATCAGAGTTGCCAGCTGTCCCATGTGTGTGTTGTTACATGTCCTAAAATACAAGATTTTTGAAACAGTTTGGTTACCTTATTTTAAGCTAAACAAAATGCAGCCACTCTGTAGTGGGCCATTGCCACTTTTCCGCAATAAAGAGAGTAGGTCAAAAACGTCATCATCAACGACGACATCCAGGGTTTATAAATAAAAGGTGACAGTTGCCCACACACTGAACTGAGCCATTGGATTTAAATAATACATACACCGTTGCAAAAGATCAACAGGCGAGAAACATGAATACAAATCGCATATTTATCAATCACGAATTTGTTGTCATTAGCAAAGGAATAAGTAAAGACTCTCGAGCAACTGGCTGTCCTAGCGACGCTGAAGAGAATATGAATTTTATTGACCGTTTAGACATCAGTGAATACTTGTAACATTATAAATGAGTGTCTTGTCTGTCGTTAGGTAAAAGGGACCACAAGCTGCTCCATTGGTGGTGATCAAAGCTGTGCCGTGTCTGCTGTAACACATGTTCACCAGAAAGCTCAGTAGTACATGTAGCTGCTTGGGTGGCCCAACTAGACATACTTATATGCTTAACACATATGTGGCATAACTTCAATGTCTTGCAATACACTTCTGGGTCTTTCCGACACGAAGCAGTGTTGGGATTATATGCAGCTTAATAAAAATCGTTACAACAATGTTACAAGCGTGACATTTTGGCAAATCACATGTTTGGATTCATAAACATATGACTCGTAACACGTAAATAGGAATAGTGTGAGACCCATTTGGCATAAAATCTTGAACTAAGTACTAAACCTGTGAAAATCTACAACTTTCCTTTTGGTGGATATATCTTTTGAAAGTTATCTCTAATGTGTAATGGCTAAATAGAACAGATATTCTAGTCGGTATTATTCTGTAAGAAATGGATAGTGAGAGGAATTGGCTGCCAAAAACTAGAACGCGGCTAAGGGATAAATATTGATCTAAATCTTGGATTTGTTACATGATTACTATTCTGACAAACACTTAAATTTGTCTGTGTCATTTATCTGCTTGGTTACATTTTTTGCAAAGCGAGTTCTGGACTTCTTTTCTACACAATGCAACTCCTAATTACTTGACCAAATGGGCGCTGATTTAGTTTGTTCCCCTTCAATTTACAGCATCATTATGGGTGGCAGTCATGAACATTTATTTTGTTTCTGTTTGCCAGGGAGGCCGTGCATAGCCAGACACAGATGCACATTGGACAATCTTACGCGTGTAATATCTAAATGAACTGCCAGCTAAGCAGCAAAGAAAAAAGATGATTGCATTATTACTCAAGTAAAACATTTCCCAAATATTGAGAATAAAAATGAATTTGCAGTGTATATGGGGGAAGCTTGTTGCCAAACATCATCATTAGGTAGTGGTCAAGAGAGAGGAGAGTGCTATAGAGTGTTCGGAATATGACAAAAATGGCGGTCACGGCAATGGGCAATTTTGTAAGTGCAGCTTCCACGGTTTTCTTAGGTGTTGGAATGTCTTGTGAATGGCCCTCACGCTGGCTTTTCCGTTCTACCTGCAAGCGTTTCAGCTTTGTAATGAGTAACAAGGTAAAGACCCCCATAAATACACTTGAAATGGCCAAACCACCTATCCGAAGAATTACCGTCAACCGGGGCTACTTTTAACATTTTTTTTTTCTTATTTCAAATATCTTGTGAATGTTACTCTAAATGAAATAGCGGTTGAATGATTGTAATGGGGAGAGGGGGTCAATAAGAGCAAGGGTATAACAAGCAAGATATCCTCTATTATGGGGTCTTTGATGATTTACAAAAAAAGATATAGGTGTTCAAAGTAGTCCTGCCTTTGGGGTTACTTTGAACATGATACGGCTACTTTGAACATGTGTATAATTCAGCATGCAATATCGTCGCTTCTCATGGGGCTTCTTTGAACATGTACAGTGTTTTAACATAAAAAAACTACGCTGGAGATAATCAAAGGGAACATTCCTCATTTTAATTTCTACTTTAATCATGCACAGTGTTTTAACATAAAAAAAAACTACGCTGCAAATAATCAAAGGGAACATTCCTCATTTTGATTTCTGTTAATATGAAAACATCAAAACTACATAAGGGTTACTTTGAACATTCATTGTTTTTGAAGTACAGTTTTATATTTAAAAAGTCTGCCTGGACAAAAACCCGAGGCAGGTTGAAAGTCCTGAATTGAAACATCCCAATATTGATACAAACTGCAAACTTTTTATACTAAATGGCAATTCACATGAAATACCATTAACAAAACAATGATTGGTTTATTGAACTGCTCACTGACAAGTGTCTATATCGCACATTACTGAATCACTTAAGACTCTACAAAAATACCTGAAGTTCTGATACTTCAAACTTAAGAGCATCCCTTGCTCTTTTATGGGTTCACTGAGAGCTTTCACGATCTGTTCTAACCTCAAAATCACATCAAGTTCACGGTGAACATTCATTGTGCTTTATGAAAAGTTTTATATTCAAATAATTTGCCCGAACAAAACCAGAGGAAGATCTAAAGTCTTGAATTGAAACATCCCAACATTGCAACAAACTGCAAACTTTGCATACTTAATGGTAATTCGATTGAAATACAATGAATTGGTTTGTTGAACTGCTCACTGGCAAGTGTCTAATATCGCCGATTACTGAATCACTGAAGACTCGTCAAGAATTCTTGAAGTTCTGATGCTTCAAACTTAAGACCACCCCTTTTTTCTTTTATGGGCTCACTGAGACCTTACACTCTCTTTTCGAGCCCTACACCACCTTCATGAGCTTTCTCTGGCTCTACAAACTTGAATGCAACATTTCTTGAAGATCTCAAGAATGTCATTTCTAATTGAAGTGTTTTTTCAGCTGTAAAATCTGTTAAGAGAGGCTTTCCGACATAATGTCTCAGGCTGTTTTTCAATTTGAACTCAACCAGATAATATTGCCCAACTACAGGTGTAATAGAAGTGTTGCTTTGGCATGCATCACCTTCTTGATTTTTCTCTTCTCTGCTCATTTCCTGGACATCTTGATCACTCTAGTCTTCCCCTTCACCACTGCTTGATCCTTCTTTATCATCACTTGTCTATTCCTCTTCACCACTGCTTGACCCTTCATTATCATCACTTGTCTGCTCCTCTTCACTACTGCTCGACTCTTCTTTATCATCACTTTCTGTTCTTGGCCTTTTCTGGTGACCAGAGCTACCTCCCATGTCTTCCAGGGAGATGTTTTTTTCTGGTTCCACTTAAATTTTCCTTCTTTGTTCCTTAGGTCCCTGGTCACTTTGACCAACACCTCACATTGTCTTCAACATGTCAATCACTGATGCAGAGACATTCTGTGCAGCAAATGTGTCATTTCTGTCAGAATCAGGCAATTTGTCAAGGACTTGTTGATAATCGAGTGGAAATATCCAACACTTCCTAAATCCCACCACTAGATTCTTGCACCTTTCATTGTCTCATTGATACAACTTCAAGTGAAGTTTTTGCAGCAGATGGGGAAAGTGATCCTTTGTAAATGTTGGAGATGTTGTATTCATAGGCCCACCTACGTTCCAGGTGCTCCAAATGTTTTCTGCCCTTTATACAACAAAAGCTGGCAACATTTTGCCATCTGCAGAATGACAATACCTGAAGGATGTTGAAGATTTTGGGCTGTTGCATATTCTTTCTGGATATTTAACCCCTCGCTTGAAGATGCATCTTTTTGCACCATGATCATCACAGAGGTTTGTCTCGTCATAATTGAAAATGTTACAAGGTGGGACTAGAGTTCCATCTTCATTATTCAAGGTCTTTTCCAAATTCGTGAAATACTTACTGGCAGTGTTAGCTGTTACAGAGGCTCTGCTAGTTTTGATATTTTGACACTGCCGTGATGTCAGTTCCTGCTTGTGGCATAGAAAAAAGCAGTGTGCCCAGTCATTACTAGGGAACGTATGGTTAAACTAAGAAATAACCCTGCCTTGCATGGTCAAATATGTATGTGCCAAGACCCTCAGATCTAACAGATCAAAGGGAAAACCCCATTCAGCCACAACTGTGATGTGGTCCACCATTGCCGCCTCTTCTATGTCACTGAACACTGTAAGGGGGCCATGGTGACTTGCTTGCTTTCTATGAATCTTATGGCTAAGAGTTCCTAGTGGTATTTTGTATGTTTTGTGTGCATTTCTTAGTGTAGTTTTTCTAGATTTAACATCATGTATGGCTTCTTCTGTATAATTTATGTATTTCCTGGCGCCAAGCTTCCTTTTGTACTGCCTGACCATCTTGGACTTGTCAAAACTTGAAATGTATGAAGGTGATAGTGGAGTTAACATCATGTTTTCAATACTGGAAAGAAATAGAGGAAGCAAGGGAGAAAGAGGGAGAAAGAGAGTGTGTGAGAGAGAGGGAGGGAGAGAGGGGAAGAGAGAGGGAGAGGTTGGGAGGGAGGAAGGAAGGAAGGAAAACCCATGCCCTTTAGGTAAGATACTTGTACGTGTTATACCATCACTTTTAATATAAGTTCCACGCTCATCAAAATTTATTCAGATCAAAAAATCGTCACAAGGTGATGAAGGACCTAATTAAAGTTACATCAGTCACGAGGTAAAGACCCAAATATGTTACATAGAGCTTAATTTGGCTGTTGCTTTGAGAGATATGTTATTCACCTACCTTAGAACATAACTAAACACTGCGACCTTGGTCATGCTTACCAAAATCTAATCAGTAGCAAAAATGTTTACAAGATATAATCTAGGTTGCAATGTAAGTTCTCTGTGGCCACTAGTTCAGAAAATATGTTGTTCAGAAACATCAAGACTATTTAAACTGTGATCTTCAAAAGTAGGTCAAGGCCACACAAAATTAAGGAGGTCAAGAAGAGTAGTCTTGTGTGATAAGCAAAGCAACTCTGGCATATCAGTTATCAATGTATCATGAAATATATTTTCAGCAAGAAATGAAAGTAAGGTCTAGGTCACAAAAAAATTAATCAGGCCAAGATAGTTTTATATCAGCCAAATTACTGAAGGGGTGGGAGTTAAGCTTACATTGTATGTTACACATGTAATAGGTGGGATCATTAAAATAAGTTCATAGAGGCTACTTTGAACTGTTCAAAGTAGCCCCCATTCATGAAACATAGTGGATTTTTTTTTCTTTCTTTGATCTTATCTGCTAAGCGATGTGAAAATATTTGAGTACTACATATGTCACAGGTACCCTCAATACTACCTACTATTTTGAATGCCTCTTAATTAATAGACAAAAAATACTTACCAGTGTACCGGCAAAGGTTTGTCTGCAGTCAAAAAAATGAACATCACCAGGTTGCCATCTTGAAAGTTTCCTCTGATTTAAATTCCAACTTCATAATTATGATCCCACTGTAAAATTATTGGGGCCCATTCTAGTATCTAGATTAATTTAAACAAATGAAATATAATTATACAAGTTGCAATATAAACCAAAAAACTGTTTTTTCTTTTGCTGTTCTAAGTAGCCCCACTTGAAGGTACTAACCTCCAATCTTTCCACTCTTCGTACCTTGCATCCATGAAAAAAGAATTGCTTTTCATTTTTTTAGCGTCCAAAAAAGGGTATATTGTTGCTGATAAAGATCTGTTACCAAAATTGCAACTTTTGTTTTGAATGGTGTATTATGCAGGCAATTTTCAGAGGGAATGTCACGGTCAGGAAACGTCCGATTGTTACACTGATAGTCATATAACACGAGGACAATTAGCCAAATTATTTCAT
This sequence comes from Hermodice carunculata, assembly GCA_964020975.1. NCBI lineage: Eukaryota > Metazoa > Annelida > Polychaeta > Eunicida > Amphinomidae > Hermodice > Hermodice carunculata. The sequence goes on along the minus strand of OZ026616.1, from coordinate 59,680,306 downwards.
GCATACTACAATTGCACACATTTCACAAAAAGTAAATACTTGTGCCCTGAAGTATATGAAGTCACTGACCCATAAAACGGTTTCTCCATGCAAATATATGTTGTCGGCAATGGCCATGGCATATACAATGTGACTTGGTGTAGTCTTGTGCAAAGGAGACAATATTATGATGACAAAACAGTAAGCATATTGAAAAACAAACCAGTAACAAAAATGAAAGGTTCAGCCCAAATGTATATGTAACCCGTCAGCTGTGATAAATGAAACCCTTCCGTATCCTCGTATCTTCCGGATTGTTCTCCTAGTTTTATGGTAATATTTGGTGCAAATCGGATGGTTGAAGTTAGATTTATCATTGTCCATGCGATCGGAGATGGCATTTTGCGTATCGTTTGCCTGAAGCAAAACAATGAGCAGTTGTGAACGCATTTTAAAACTCTTCTAGTATTGTTATGAGTCATACTATAATAATAATAATAATAATAATAATAATAATAATAATAATAATAATAATGATAATGATAATGATAATGATAATGATAATGATAATGATAATGATAATGATAATAATAATAATAATAATAATAATAATAATAATATTAATAATAATAATAATAATAATAATAATAATAATAATAATAATAATAATAATAATAATAATAATAATAATAATAATGATAATAAATAAATCAAATTACAAGATTCCCACTCCTTCACCAATTTCATTAGGATTGCCTTAGCACAATTTCACAGGTCGGGTAAGAAAACATTACTATATATGGGGTACTGAGACGCCTTCTGTTTGCCGCACACCTACAACATTTGATTATCATTTAAGCTGATACAGGCTGTCCTCGAAATGTACTTGGTGAACAAGGTGTGTTAAAATCAAAACAAATGAAAATTTATATATATATATATATATATATATATATATATATATATATATATATATATATATATATATATATATATATATATATATATATATGTATATATATTACTTAGTCTTAGTCTCATCTAGAGAAGAGGCCTTTTATATTTTCAACAAGGGGTTGTTATAAATTGATAAAATGAAGATAGGCGGTTGTAAATACCACCAAAAGTAGCTTTCCCTTGGCATTTCATTGTTGTAAGTATGGATGCTTGGTTAATAGACAATAAAGCTTCGTATATTGTTTAATATGTTACATAACACAAACGGAAATGCTTGCTTCCGTGCAAAGAATTTGTGGACTGATATGCGCTGGTATTGCAGCACATTATTTTGTTTTTGGATGACAAAGTAGAAATGCAGATATAGGACAGAAAAGCATGGTCCATATTTATTATTTCAAAACCCAACAATGACAGCAAAGAGATTCCAGACTTGCCAAAGCATCAACATTTCTCTTCCAATAACAATGTGAAGAAACAAATTTCACTCCTGACTTGAGATATAACTGACATATTCAGGATAGACATGCGGGTATCTTTCATAAAAAAAAAAAAAAAAAAACAAACAAACAAACAAACAAATATTGATATTTTGTATTCACGTACGATAGCACCAAAGAGAGCCACGAACTGTGACAGCCTTAGTAAGACACATGTTAAAATGAAAATATATATTCGTCAATACTTAAGCGGCGAAATGAACACCGGTTTAGATTTTTTATTTGGTAGAAACTGCATGAGTTTGTGAATGTAACATATTTAGGTTCACATTCACGTTAAACTAGACTTATTTGCAACAGTGAAGATTATATGAACAGCTTTTGAAAATTATATACATCTACTGTGGGTAGACTGGAATAATGTAGACGGAACAAAATGTGTGAATTGTATCCTGCTTTGAAATATTTTTTCCCTTTTTTTTTTTTACACATATTTATCTGTAGAATCGTTTTTGGTTGGAACCTATGAGTATTTTGTGTCCAGTGGGCATAATTTACGTTAACAGAAAGCCCAAGAACATTGGAATTATTAGTAAATGCTACATGCTAATCTAGTATTTGAGGTACATGGGAGTTTAACTTTTGTCCTCTTCTATGCAAGTTTAAATGAACTTCAGCTAATCTATAAATGCGTGAACTTTTTAAGATATAAAGCTTAATAAAATTTTAAAGTTTTCCCTCTTGTGTCAAAGATTAGATAAAGTTCCGCTAATTTACGAATGCGTGAATCTTTGAACATTTCCGTAGACTTAGACCTAATGCAGTGCCACAAACCAAGTGAACTTAGGTGAAACATATCCAATCATTCACCAGCAGATTTGTAAAGGAAAGTGGTCAACAGCACTACAACTATCACTTTAATGCATGTAAACTGTACTAGCCTACCGTGTATCAATTTATCTTAAGCGCAAGGGACACATTTGGAGTTTTAAGTATCTAGGCTTACATATTTTGGAGTTGATTGACAACCTATCTCAAATCAAGAGTGAATTTTTTTTCTTACACTGGTAAGAAATTAGAGTATCGGTAATTCCTAAATATAAGCTTTTTTTTAATTTTATTTTTATTTTTTTATTATTATTATTATTGTTTTTTTTTTGTATTTACCCTTGGTGTTTTTGTTGGGCTGAAAATTATGAATAATGGTAATATTTGCTGAACGATCTGATATATAAAGTGTGGTTGATACGACAATGGAATGATCTAAGATTGATGCATTCTACGTATGGATTTTTTCTCTGTTGTCATTTTATGGATTTTCTGTATTGCACCTCTTTCTGACGCGACTCTCGTTTTGAATTGTATTTGTGTCTTTTTGTCCAAAATTACTTCCTAGTAGTCAACACCCTATCTCGCAGTCTGAACTCTTTACTCTCCAAAAGCTAACTTGTCCCTGTCTAACCTATATGCATATAAAAGTACTATTATCAATGTTTCACATGTCTCTCTGTAAATTTTGACAGGGGCTGTATTAGCCCAAATAAATCAAAAGGTTTTCAGCGGGTAACTACGCAACATGTTTTGGAGCCCTTTACCCGTACATGTCTCTCTGAGTAGCGGCTGCTTGTCTTAGCAAAATATTCAGCAAAGACAACCCACACAATAATGAATAAATATAAACATGGCAAATGACGAATTAATGAAATACGTGAAGTTTTGCTTGTAAATGCAGAACTTCATTATGAAAGACGAATACCTGTCTAACAAACCATAATTACGAAATTTGAATAGTACACGTTCAGATAAGAACAATTTGACTTACCCCTGAACCAATAGTTACCGTTTCTAGCTGGACAGCCTATCCTACTTAAACCACACGCCAGTGTTAAACTGAAGTGGAAACTAGCTGGGGCATTACAATCAGTCTAAGTGATTGTAAAATAAGCAGTTGCAGCTGGACCACCTGTATAAACCAAGGGAAATCCCAATAAGGCCTGCAATAATGGACATGCCGCACCAGAGATGTAAAACAAAATCCATGATGACACCTACTCCTCAAACAATTAAGCTCTATTTCACTGCCAACAGTGAGTCAGTGTATCAAGGTAATGTGTCAGGTTTGTGACATTTGAGAAAATACTGTCAATTTTCAGAGATTTGTTAATATTGAGTAAATGTGCATTTACGCATGTCAGAAAAGAATGAAAGTCATTGGCATTTATGCCAAAAACATGTTATCAGAATAATTGTTCTCACCAGGATTTTAAGTACAATTATGCAAACATGTAACTGTTATGGGCCGCTGCTTGTTACTGATAGCTCGGGGTGGAGTGGGGGATAACCTTACAGATAGCATGTAACCCTACAGATAACATGTAAGCCTAAACTATCTGAGGGTGAATATTAAAACAGAAAGATGCCAAAAGATTAAGTTTAGTAGCAAAACAGACAAATCTAAAACCTGTTAATTGCTATGGCCAAACTTTCTAATAATCTTTCGATATTAACAATAAAACTATAGGGCAGAAAAAAAAAGAAAAGAATGAAAGTCATTTGTTTTTGAGTCAAGAGAATGCAGCCAAAATATTAACCAAATATCAGGTACCATTGGGCAAGTTTAATTCTCGTAGGCTGCTACCTGCTGCCGAATGCCCCTGGGGCTTCAACCAAATAGAAAACAAGCTAGCTCAAAATGTCTGAAAGGTAAACAATTAGATATGATAATGTCAAAGATAAAATTAAGTAGCAAAACAGCCAAGCCTAAAATCTTTAAAATTATTGAAGCCAAACATTCTAACTATCTCGGGATATTTACAGCAAAATGTGTAGAAATATTTGATCAAAAGTACATCTTTGAATCATCTTGACTCAAATATATTGTAAATAAATTTGGTCCTAGATGCAAAGTCCTGAAATTTAGAATATATACAAACAAATCAAAATCTGGGACAAAAACGTATTATATGTATTAGTATCCGAAATATTACTGCCCGGGAAAAGATGATAAACTACTGAAAAGTTAAACTCATCTGTTTTGAGATAGGCTTGAATACAAAACCTGTCATTAGTGACCTGAATATCCAAGTCCAAAAACACACATTTGAAACCATCTCAATTATTACCCTCCAAAGGGGTATCTTTTGGGTAAATTTCTTCAGCAATTTCACTGAAACTTTGTACATTTACACAGACAATGTCATCAATATATCTTGCATTGTTTGATAATTTTTTAGCCATTTGAAAGTCCTTTTTCATCAATTTAATACATATATTTAAATTCAAGCTAGGTTATAAAAAATATGTTGTAGTTGCTACCCATTGGAATGCCATTTATTTGTTGAAATACCAATGGTGCGCATCAAACAAAAGGATCAACCAAAATAAATTTTATCGCATCAATCAAAGTTTCAACAGGGTAAGATTTAACGTAACTTTTTGAATATTTATTTTGTAACCAATATGCTTTCTTTGTATATGAATTAATATTTATGTATGGTTAGCCATTATATTTAAACATTTTGCTTATTGATTCTGAAAGCGAATGTTATTGGCAATTGCTGTAAATGAATAATAGCATCTATGCACCTTCTTAGGCAGAAGCAACTCGATAGCGCTTCATCCCAAAAATACCAGCCATAAAGTTTTCCTCACACGCTCATGAAAACAATGACAATGAAGTTCATTTATTATATTTACATGTTTTCCTATTTTTTCGATTTTTGATAATAATTACAAGTGATGCACGATCGCCAAAGAACGTTTTTTCCACATAAATTGCCTTGGTTTAAGGGGGGTGTGATCAATAGAAAAATAAGCGCTAACCACGCCCCCGTTACCTGGCAACCAGTCTATCCCAAAAGGAACAAACAGGAAAGAAAAATAGTCCCTTTGTAAATGTTCATTTATTCGAACAGATAGCTTTACAAAATACAAGATTCGTTCACATTAGGGAAAAGGGCCGTATACAAGTAAGTTATTTTTTTGGGATAAAATACCCAGAATAACACAATGAATACAAGATTAACTATTAGCTATACTGAAAAGTAGTGCCCAATGTACTGGCGTATAAAATTGTGAAGGGGCTGCATAGCTGGTGCGTGCAGACTCGCGTGTGGACGATGTCTTCATGAGATGGTGAGGAAAACAACAGTTCCTATTCTTTCAATGTTAAACAATAAAGGGAATGTAAATATAATAGAGAATGTTTCTGTGAACAAATTGAAACTCTCTAATATAATAATAATAATAATAATAATAATAATAATAATAATAATAATAATAATAATAATAATAATAATAATAATAATAATAATAATAATAATAATAATAATAATAATAATAATAATAATAATAATAATAATAATAATGCTGTGATAAATTTTAATTGAAAAGAATAACAAATCTGGACAGCTGTGTTCACTGTGGTGCTCCTTGTCGCAATTTTTAATAATTGCACTGTTTTCACCAGATCTCTTGCAGCTCAGTAGTTCAATCTTCATTTCAATTACCAATTACTTTGTGTTCAGCTTGTTGCTATTATTCTTTGGTTGATAGAAAAAAATGGATAAACACGGAATATTACCTCCAGTTACATTTAGTGGACGAGCAAAAAGCCGTGTTCTCATTTTTGAGTCACAATAGTATTACATAGGGGAAACATAAGTCTCAGAGGATAGGCTCTCTTTTTTGTTCTAATTTGTCATAATGTTGTACAAAGTCACACGCGTCTTTAAACAATCATGAGAAATGGTACCTACATAAGGAAATAATAAAGATAAAGAGGAAAAACCACCAGTATCTGATATTTCATGCAGTAATTATTTAATATAACGGTATGTGTTTGTGTGTGTGTGTGTGTGTGTGAGAGAGAGAGAGAGAGAGTGTTTGACAATTGTGTGCATTTGTTTAATATAGCATGCAGGCTGTAGAAACATTATGAAGAAAACCTTAGATGGTATTCGATGTTATGTGATCCTACTTTTATTATAGTTCGTAATCTTTGCACCAGGAATCCTAAAATGCTATATAATTATGTGCTGATTATTTATCTAGTTTGATCATACCTTGCTTGTAATATTTTGATAAAATTATGTGCACCTGAGAATTTTTTTCACCATATATATGAATGTATAAATATATATATATATATATATATATATATATATATATATATATATATATATATATATATATATATATATATATATATATATATATATATATATATACATATATTTATACATTCATATATATGGTGAAAAAAAAAAAATATATATATATATATATATATATACATACATATATGTATGTGTGTGTGTGTGAGTGTGTGTGTGAGTGTGTGAGTGTGTGTGTGTGTGTTAACATGTGCATATATCTATGCCCTTTCTTGCATAATAAAACTGAATGAAGAGTCATCCCTCAAAATTTATTTCCTCCCAAGAAATACACGAGAAAAAATGCTGTATGGATATATGTAACGGTTTATTTTAGGACCAGTGGCTGCGCCGGTTTGTGACACGCTGGGGCATATTTGCATAAAATTGATGTGCAAGCCTTTGCCAGATAAGATCGACATGGTCTCCAAGTGCTTATCACGCAGGTGGGCTTTGTTGCTTTTGCACAGAACACGGGTTTCCTTATATGGTTTGGACATTCACTTTCTGTGGGAGCACCAGGTGAGAATAATGTCTAGTTCGTACATGTGCAAAAATAAACAGTGCATCTCTGTGTCCAACAGAGGGAAGACAAAAGTATGTGTTGTCAGATGGTCCTGTTTGCTTTAGCCAGTTTATGAATAGCTTTTGTAAAAGCCTAATAGAGTAGACTTGGAGCAAGAAACATGGAGAAGAAATATTGTAGCCTTTTCTAATCCTTGTGGTATATTATAAATAGGTTACTTGGTCAAATAGCGGGGTCCCATAATACAAATGTGTACAATTTCGGGTCTGTCCTTTCACTTAAATTGATTGAAAATCAGATTGACGTTAACGTACAGACTGAACCATGATTTTCATTCAAGGTTATAATGAACTAGATAAAGCTGCTTCATAAGAACAAGAAAACAGCATGAGTCACTCAACGTGTTTGCCATTAGGTCGTGCTAAGGTTGGAAAATCTGAAAAAAAAAAAACAAACAAACAAAAAAAAAAAAAACAAGAAATCTTTCAAGTTGATTTCTCATGTCGCATGAGTGAAAAGGTTCATAGTAATCATACTTTATTGAACTCAGCTCCCTATCACCCAAATCATTTTGTCGGATTCGTGGTATGTTAACGTCTGGATTTGTTAATGTATCCAAAAGATGGTGCTCCCCACGCAAATTCTGTAATGATGAAAATAAGTATTCAGGGTATTTTTTTAAACACATAATCAACCATAGCTCAAAATGCATGTACATGTGTACTAGATCGTGCCAAACTGTAAGAAAATGGAAATTCCATGGTTTACTTCATTTGTTTGCCAGCAGGTGTCAGAAAAAAGAACGGCCTTCTACACTGATTTTTCAAAGTACCAGAAAGAGCAAATTTGTTCACAAACCTCAGTGAATGCTTTTTTAAGTGAGCTACATATAATCCATGTTAATTGGTGTATTTAGTCACCAGGTGGGCTTGAAGGTGAAAATGCAGACGGAATGGCAACACTTGCATGCTGCCTGTGCAGAGCGCATAGGGCAAAACAAATAATGTACATCAGACATGTCAAAAGATGCGCAATTTTATAAATGTATAAGCTCAATGCATGCCTGCATTACACATTATTTGTTAGACTGGTATGTTTAAAACTGACTATTTTTTTTTTTTTTTTAATATCATTAGTCGGTCACCAAGGTTGGCCACCTGGTGACTTTTGGTTCACAAGGAGAACATAGCTTATGCTCTATTATTATATTTACTTGATATGATGAACATGATCATCTTTGATTACAAAGATAGAACATCGACCTGATACATTGTCTGGTTTTCATATATGCACAAGTTCAATTTGTTTGATATGCAACATATAATGTCACGTTTTATGGCTGAGAGTGTTAAATAATTTGTTTAAACAACCAGTACTGCCTTAAAGGAAGACTAAGGTTTTGCGTTGTTGCAGTGAATAGTACGTAATGACAGGTGGACTCTGTAACTAGCACAAGAGAATCCTCAAAATGTCAACTGGTATTGATAAAACACCTCCTGTGTTGAAAGGCCACTCGTTGGCCACATAAGGTAGGCACTACCACTACAATATCATATGCACACACTTTCTACCAGACAAGACCTGCCTCTATAGTCCTGCTTTAACCTTGCTACTTAAGCTGTTATGAAAGATTACAGTTGTGAGATATAATGCCCCCTGTCGTGGGAAGCCACCCGTAGTGAAGTCAAAATATGGTCTCTCAAAACAGGCTTTCATAACATACACACTTAAATGGAAAATATGGCACAGTATTCTAAGAAGCGGTCTTCAAAGGAACATGCATGTCTCATTGGAGGGTTCTCTTAAGACAGGTACTACTGTGCAGCAAAGTCGTCTCTCAGGTGAGGTGGTCTCTTGAGACAGGTACCATTGTGTCATTTTATGTGGCAGTTGAGGACAAAACACAACACAAATATGACATTATAGCATAAAATGTTATCAGTCTTGACAATCGCCAGGAATAACTATTCGTTCTTGAAAGACAACTTAGTGAATCCCAAAATTATTGTTTTCATGTTTTTGAATGCCCAGAATGACTTCCTGCCTCAGAAGACCAATTTTTATCTGGCACTGTGGTCTCCCAAGGCACAGACTACACCATTACGAAATCTGTGATAAGAAACCTCCAATCCTTGAGATACTACTTCTGTTCTTACCATGTTAATTTCCCTGTCATGTGAGACAATCTGTCAAAAAGACCATTTTTAATTTAGTAAATTTGGTAATATGATAATTAGCGCTCTCGGAAGACCACTTGCTGGATTCAAAACAATGCTTCTACCATATGAATTTACCTGTCAGAACAGACTACCTCTCTTATAGTACAGAAAAACATGGTCCATATTCATTAATTCCAAACCCAACAATGACAACAAAGAGATTCCAGACTTGCCAAAGCATCAACATTTCTCTTCCAATATCAATGTGAAGAAATAAATTTCACTCCTGACTTGAGACAGGCAGTCACCCATGAAAGGCAACTGGTGGTTTTAAACCGGTCCTCTCAACCTTAGAAATATTCGTCATTATAAAACGACTTCAACTTGGTGAAAAAGAAGGTCTATCAACATATTGACTACATGTACTGTTCTGCTGTCGATACAAAAAATAGTGAAACAAGGCCACCCTTATGGGTGAGTGGAATGTAGTTATCTAGTAGAGGTGGCCTTTATAATCATAAGGCTTTGTAAAGTATACCCGAATGCATAGCATTCAAAGTCAGGTGGTCTTACATTAGTGTGCTTTCTTAAGACAGGGACTGTACATGGATTTTGGTGTTTAAGACTACCAACCTTTTTTTCAATCACAAGTTGTTCCACACAGTATTTGATTTTACTCTGGCGCCATTTATAGTATGAAATTTATTGGAAGGGTGGTCTAAAAATTGAACTGGTATCCCGTGACAAGTGGGCTGTATAGCAGATACCGAAAGGAGGTAAAGAAAACACAGTTGAAAGTGATATGTTGTCTTGTCAGGTTTTGACTGTATTATAATCAGCTAAGCATCTTGGGCTATAAACTACACTAAGTCAATATCCATCTTTATTTTGTGGAATAAATTCACTATTTTGCATATGAGACATCACTTTCAAGGAAGGTGTTTCTTGCTCCACTATATTGCTGTGAGACATATGTATAATTAGGCCCTTTATGATCCCACAACTGTTTTACCTACTTAAGGAGAGGGCTTAGTCATTTCAAAGGCATGGCCTGCTGTCATATGATTCTCCATGTAACAGTGCTGCCACCAGCGCTTCCACCAGGAAAAAGATGCAGACTTTTCCTTGATTCCATATTAGAACCTAGTAAGAAAAGCAGGTACTTTCAAATTATTGAAAATGCACCCAATTATAGCTGGTAATGTTTTGTAAGACAATGGACGACACATATTATTATGCTACACTTTATGCATTTGTCTCTAGATACATGGTCGATGAGCAGAGCTTACCTATGCGAGGACATGTATTCCAATATTTGAGACATGATCTTCTGTAAATTACAATTATTATAATCCCTGAGATTCAGAGTTTTTTTATGCAAACATGGATTGTACAAAGGTAAATGAAAATTTAAATTCTAAATGGTTACATATGTCATGCTATTTATTTAACTACAAATGGGTGTTGACTAAACCATAACAAGGTTTATTTAATTTTTACACAAAAGGACAAAGAAATGCAACCTTAATTTTGTCATAAAGTAGATTATGTATATACAGCTGCAAGAATTTGTTTAATTTTTAGGACAAAATGGTTCAACAGGAGTGAAGTTAACAAGACACTTAATCACTTTTCAAGATAATTTGATTTTTTATTTTATAATTTTTCTCGTAGTTTGAGCAGAAATAATCAAAGGATTTTCAGAAAATGTGCACAATAATTCCTATGAATATGCTAAAGGTAAATACGAAAAAAGAAATCAGTACCTAACTGCTATGTTCAACACTGGGCAGGAAAAGTTATGGTCACCTATTATTTCTGATTTATTCCAGCACCTAAGCCACAATATAAGCTAAAATTTTCGTCTGTATTACTATTTAGATTTTTTTCTCAGGAGCTCGAGGCACGTATATACACACATCAACAGAATAGAACACAATATGACACACAGTTATAATAATAATGATAATTATAATAATAATAATAATAATAATAATAATAATAATAATAATAATAATAATAATAATAATAATAATAATAATAATAATAATAATAATAATAATAATAATAACAATGATAACAATAATAATAATAAAAATAATAATAATAATAATAAAACATCTGGTATGAAATCTGCATTACTTCTCTGTAGTGAAAGTGTTTTTTTTTTTTTTTAATTTTCTTTATAGCAAGTGCCTTTTGATGTAAATAGATCCGTTTTTCTGTCAAAAGCACAGTGTTTCAAGTGAATGTATACTCCTAACAATGCCTGTAAAATATTATATTTTAAAATAGGGCCTATATTCAGATTGACATGCCTATAAACCGTTTAAAAACTATATTGTACAAATGTAATGAAATCTAATGCTCAGAATGCTCCACAAGGGTTGCTTTACCCACAGGGTTATCTCTTACATGTTCAAGCTGACCTAAAATATTTAAGTAATCACATGACATAAATGCGTACCCCCACCCCCCACCCCCCCCCCCCTCACCCCCTAGAAATGATGTGCAAAAAACACAGATATAAATATTTCGGTGCTTGCTTGTCTTAAAGTTTGTTAACGAATGTTTGTTAAAAAATGTTAACATTAACATTATGCATTTCACATAAGAACAGGACTTCTTTTGATGGCTGACAAATGATGCACTCAGCATGTTTACATTTTTTTAATATGCTGGGGGACATGCAAGATGGTGTTTTTTTCCCTTGTCCTCAACATCCTATGAACACTTTTTTTGTGTGTCCCTTGAAGGAGGATCCATGTTTCTTGGTGATGTGTGTTTTCTGATGACTGCTGTTATCTCTAGCATGTTTCCATGCTCAATTTCCTGTTGCCGCCATTTGACACTTTTCTTGCTGGCCCCGCTGATTGTACATTTATGTTGACGGTTGTTGCACTCTGCATGGCCTCATGCTTATCCTCCTGTTAATGGGTGTAGGCCTTTCCTATGATGGCGTCTTTATATGTTGTTCATCTCTCTTTCGATAAAACTTGTTTCAAGTGACCTTTTTTACGGAAATGCTTGTAGATAACAACTCGTTCACCCATACATAGTTAGACGTGATATGTATATATATATATATATATATATATATATATATATATATATATATATATATATATATATATATATATATATATATATATATATATATATATATATATATATATATATATATAAATTTCCATTTCAGATTTTCTTTATTTCCGTTATATGCATCTTTTTTCTATATCCCGGACCATACTGCTCCTTTTTTGCACTTACAATGAAATCAAACTAAATGTAAATTGACTCCTTTTTAACGGAAATAACAAGTTTCAGTGATTCAGTGAAACTGACTGCAATCATGATATGGTAATGGTTTTGATCAATTGACTGACTCAAAAGAGATTCAGATATTGACAATTAAGACCCCATGCATGTAATTTAATGAACTTGAATCACTTATTCAAGTATCTGAGTTAACACAAGGTTATATTCCATATAATAGGTGGCAATATGTATCATTTCAGATCTTTTTTGTGTTTATTTTTTAGGTGGCAATATATATGCTTATTTTCTGTTGCAATAGGACCATTGGTAGGCAAATTATAATTATTATTTCTTTTGCAGATGAACTCTTGTTTTAATCTGCCTGGTGCCAGACAGTGCCGGAACAAGAAACAGAAAAAAAAAAGAAAGGGATATGAGGGAGGTAGATGACATCACTTATAAAAAGATGATAAGATATACCCAAGGAAAGATGACAGCTTTCGGCAAAACGAATGCAAGATGGTGCGAATGAAGAATTACACATGGCTCTTAAACTGATCATTGTATGGACAGTATGTGCTTCAATGGTGGTTTTATGGCTCAAATATCATATGTTTTGTATTTTGTTTTTTAGCCTTTACAACAACAGTTGCGAAATTTTGTGTGGATTGAGAGTGTGTCACGCCAGTTGAACTAATTTTAGTACATAGAAACAATGTACCCAAACATGGTCAAAATCACTCTGCACCACTAATAACTGGAAACGTATCTTTGCTGTTTTGATTCAAGACATCTGATTAATTTGTACAAGGCAGGTGCTTTGCAATGCAAAGTTTTGTTCAGGACATACACATACATGTAAATAAAATGTTGAATTTCAGCAAGGAGTGGGTGTATGTGGTTTGGCATTTTGAAAACAAACAATATATGTCAGAGAGCAAAACATAGCTCTACCAGGGACGAACTTTATTATAGAACAATTGTTAGTTGCTGACCGTCTTGTAGAGCTCAAAGTAAGTTAAATTACATAAACTTTGTCTTTCGGTGAAATGATAAGGAGGCAAGTTTGGATGTCTTGACGCAAAGTGTGATGGTGAATCACCATCCCTAGACAGGGGATTGGGTGCATGTTGGTGTGGAAGATTTCATCTGTCTTGATTTTGGGAAGATGATCTGCCTGCATTAAGCTTACATCGGAAGAGCTCTGCTAGTTAGAGGGCTTACGTGAAGGAAAAGGGGGGGGGGGGGGTAAAAATAATAATACAACAATAAAAGGGCATGGTCCAGAGAAGTGCTGCCCAATTTGAATACATGTGCACAGAGCTAGCTATGATGTGATATAAATTATAAAGCTATACAACTTGAACTCAAAAAATAGATATGTGAAAACAAAATTGTTTGCCACTAAATTTTATTTAAATGCCAGATTTGTATAAGTACAATTTAACTGAAAGGTATGGGTGAATGAAAATGAAGCTAACAGATGTGTACACACACATTAAGGAATGAATTGATCAATATGACTGAATGGAGCTGAACTGAAGTGCAATGCACTAAAAATTAAGCGGTTTCCCTTCTTTCTGTTTATCTAGCTTCACATTGTACAGTTTATATAATGCAGTTGTTAGTACAGAGCAGCAGACAGTGACATACAGTGGCGAAAGGCTCTTTGCCACTGGTTGCCACTATCTATCTATCTATCTATCTATCTATCTATCTATCTATCTATCTATCTATCTATCTATCTATCTATCTATCTATCTATCTATCTATCTATCTATCTATCTATCTATCTATCTATCTATCTATCTATCTATCTATCTATCTATCTATCTATCTGTCAGGATAAAACATGCAATTCACTATGCTATTACGAAGTCAAATTGTACGGAATAGTAAAAGCCTATAATTCTAGACCAAAAAGTCTCTCGGAGAAGCAAAAGTCTTGTACATACACGAGCGAGGATCCATATATGTGCACGTATGTGTTGCACGGTCAATTGATTTTATATGTTTTTGTTCACTGATTTCACCTATGATCACACCTATGGCAAACCCTACTCAAAGTCAACAAGAAACGCCATAAAACACTTTTGGTGTCAAGGAAACATGTTTCGGCAGGGTTGTACAGTGCTCCTGATTATTTTTTCTTTTCTATTTTATTTATGGAAATCAAGGGTGTGGCTCAAGAATAAATTAATGCAAGGATAAGAAAGCAAGATGCAGCATTACAAGATCGTTGGAAATGAAATATGAAAATACATTGTATGAAATGTACCTTTCCGTTTAAACTATGGAACTATTCAACATTTCTAAAACTAAAATTATGTATGCAATTTGATTTTATATAGTGCGTTATAAATCAAATTCAGATCAGATACAGTTTTTTAAGGAATTTTGACAAGTGTACACCACGTCTCATTAATTTTTGCTGGGTAAGACAATTCAGTATACTACATACAATAAATGCGTTTTCTAGGCCTTTGACAATTGACAATGTGTGTTGGCTTCATGGAAGAGTCCACATGACTCAACGGAATTGGTATTAGGCATCTGACAGTGAAAACCAAAACTGCTTGCTGTTTTTTTTTAAGGTTCACAGTTTACTGTTGGACAGATTAATTGGCATTCGAATGTCTGACTGCCAATAATATTATCCGCTTTAAACACTATGGTTTTGCTGACTAAAATTTGAAAGTAGGACCTTTGAATATACATCACTGGTAGCATTGATTCAAGTACTGATTAAGTGCTGCCTTAATTTTCATGTTTATATTCAATTCGTAATGATTTTGCATTGAAGGAGACTGCAGAGAATGACAAGAAATTTTTTTTTCTGGACATTACAATATACAAAGACAATAGTAATTTCAAGTTTAAATTATTTGTTAAAAGTGTTGAATTAGAATTTAACATGATGGATTAGTTTTGCATGGATAATAACAGTCCACATGGACCAACATATGGTGTGTACGTGTCTAGGCTAATTGCTTTTGCCAGAGTATGCACCAATTTTGATAACTATGAATCCCGTAATTTACTTCTTTTTGATAACATATAAAACAGGGACATTCGAATGAAATAAAAACAAACACTATAAGTCTCGACGTTTCTCGATAGAATTGGACACTTCCTTATTTTAGAAAGCAGGTGGGTTTTAGATATTAGAAAAGTTATGTAGTCAATATACAAATTTAACATTTACAGGTCGCATTTTATACAGTTCATGTATGTGGCAAAATGTTTTTTTAAAGTTGAGAGTTGATTGCATAAAACGATTTACACTGCTGGTAACATTTCATGGTACATGTCTCAAGTCATGGGATGCATTTGCTCGTTAATACTGGATTTCGAACACATGGGCTGGTATAAACAAAATGACGATCAATTTGTCTGTCTGTCTGTTTATGTTGGACTTTTATATATCGACTTTGCTTTCTTGATTGCTGAGGGTTCTGATTTGTCATTGTTGAAACAATTGTCTGTTTCTATTTCTCACGACAGTCATCACTTGTATTGTCAACACGACATCCTATCATCCTATGTTATGCACCGAATGTGTGTTGCTGGTTAAAATTTGAATCTAGCTTTTGTATTTCAAGACTTGGACAGTCTCTACATTAGACTGATTTTCAAACTGCGATATTGACACACTATTGTCCGATACGTCTGTTTCGTTAAATATAATTGAACATTTCTGAAACCAAAATGATTTAAAACATCAATGATTATTTCAGAAGAAGAATGATTTTGGAATATTATACATAATGTGGGGTTTGTGCAGTCTGCATGGGTTTCGAATCATTATTTATCCCGACAAGCATATGGTAACCCGCTTGAGATAGATATTTCTCCAGAAGGTTCTACACTTCGCCCAGGTTGTATTTTAGGCTGGGAAATAGAACTAAATTTAAGGGCACTTCTTGTATGTATTGGTGATGCCTTATCAAACACAACACACTACAAACAGTATACCCATGTGGCATTGAGATGTAAATTATGTATCTCCCAGTTGGCACTCCTACTAGAGACATGCAAAGAATGTCGGTAATAGGTATTTGATTCGCATGCAACACATGTGCCGACTTACATAGATGCCACCAGGTTTGTTCGAGTGTCTTTAATGTTGTTACGCGTAATGTCGCATTGTATATCAGGTAATATACTCATATTTAATTAAAAGGACGACAAATTGTGATTAGGTGGCAATTTTTTTTCTACTTCTTATGGCCAACTTAATGGCAATGTGAATAAGGAAAATTAATGGTTCCTATATACGTTTTGTGCTTGTGATTTATGTATAATCGAAGCATCGCAATGATCTTTCTATACCAGTTCGACCCCGTCGGACATTATGAAATGTTCAAGATATGCTATTGTATAAAATACACTCTGTGCGGTGATGATGATCCCGACATACATAAAACAACTTATTGGTTGTTTTAGAGAGGGAACAAAGTAAATAATATATACATATGTATCCAACCAATTTTGGAGGTCGGGCTGGGGAGCAATGTTCTCGAGGTATATGCCATTGAAAGATAGACAAGATGTTTCGGGGAATAGTTTGCCATTGAATTATGGTTATTCTTTTCATGAATTTTATCATAAGCTATAAAGGTGGTGTATCAATGCGGAATTTGTTTCGCTTAAGATTGATGAGCAGTCGTCAGATTCCAAATAATGTTGTTTTTTTATGAAGAAGAATATACAATCGATCGCCAGCTTTGCTGATGAAAACCAAATGATTTTTGCACTACTGCAAATTATATAAATTGAACAGGTCATTTTCAGTTACCCTCACACATACGCACATACGCACACACACACACACACACACACACACACACACACACGCACACACACAAACAAACAAACACACACACAAACAAACACACACACAAACAAGCATACACACACGCACACATACATTGTTGTTTGTTATGTAATTGGTGACATTTGCATAGCAATGTTGTTGCAGCAACTAATCATTTGAAGCTAAGTACAGGACTGCTCCAAATGTTAGGCTACTGCAGACAGCTGCTATCAATGGCGTTATATTTGTCCTTGAAGACATAAAGCTGATGGATCGTAATGCAGCGTGGTGTACGTTTGGCCAAGGGCAGCCACCTTGCAAAAGTAAACTATGATGTTCCGCCATAGTGACCTAATCTGGTAGGGATTTTTTCGATGGGTGGACTAATACATATAGATAAATTGTGTGGATGAATGGACTACCTAACAAACCTAAGTATGTAGACTGAGATACAACACATGGTTCACACCATTTCACAAAGAAAATGATATATTTGATTTAAAATCTGGACAGGACCTCGTCACTCTACAAGTGAGTTTCCCGTTAAACTCATGCTTAGTCTGCAGCTTATTGTCTAACCAAGTATAGATCCATAATTCACATGCACGATTCTGAACTCGAACTGGCTTGATTATTTTTTTACGTTCTTTGAGTTGCATTTTAGTAATATGAATTAAGATTTTTTCATGACGTTTTGCAGAAAGTTTTGACCGGTGTTTGTCAACAACTTGCATTGTTGGAATATAATCAGGTACCAAAATTCCAGACAAGCTGATTTGTTATGCAAGATAGTCAGCACAAAAGTGGATGTCGCATCTTACGTTCTGACGTGATTATTTGTTATGCTTTATGACAAAACTAATTCATTAGGGCTATATCAAGATAATCGTGCCATTTGCAGAGTTGGGAGAATGACGGTGGTTTTATCGCAGCCTGGGCCAGTGTGAATTTTTGTATGAATAACAATTACGCTATTTATCATCATAAAATGACGCCCACTAATATCTATCATCACATAATGACGCCCAAAACGTACATTACGCTGCAAATGTAAATTTATAGCAATCACAGCATGTTCAACATCGTTACCTTATACTCACAATAACGATATCAACAGTATAAATGACACTGTGCAAAATAATGACTTACACCAACTGCCTGAAAAATATGGTCTGAATATATTCTCTTCAGAAGAAAGTAGGAATTCCCAGTTGTTTTACATTGGGCATACTTTGATTTTTTTTTTCATTATTAATCATTTTATCCGTATGACGGTTTTAGGTGCTCTTTTGGGATACTGTTGTTTTCTTAGAAAGATTTGTGGTGTATGCATATGGGTCCTTGGTAGCAATGGTGGCCTCTGCACTTCTGTAAGCAGGTCCGTAATTTTCTTGACATATGTTTGACCAGTTTGGCTATCTCTATTTGAGGGATGCTGTTAAACTGTTTCCTTAGACTCTGTTTGACATTATCAAGGGTGACTGGGGAATCCGTGTGCTCATCATTGATATAACATTAAAAAAAATCCATAAGCGTCCTATCTGGGATAAGTCTGCATATCATCATGTGGATCTTGTTGTCATTTATGTACTATGTCCCAACTCTGAGAGTGAAAAAACTAGCATCATCTTGCTGGTTACTAGACATGGATGTCTCCAGATGTGTCCATATAACACTGGCCTGTAAAGGTACCCTTCACCATGATTGTGCCCTGTACGCTACCGTGATTGCCTCCCACATGATTATGATACCACGTCTCTGCCAGTTATACTATACAACGCATTGTTCCACAAGTCTCTGTGATGGCATGTGGCATACCCTTATGTGTCTGTCATGAAAATCGTGACAAAATATGCGTTCATCAAGCTGCACGACATGTGTGCAATTTTGCAAGGTCCAGCTGTAGCCCTCCCAACATCATGTTTGTGAGCTGTCTAGTGTTGGGGACCAAAAGGGATTTATCATGCAGGGTGGTATGAAATCAAATTTCCTATCAACAATATGTTGTTCATTGTCCATTTTGACGCTAAGGTGTTACATACGTTGGATCTAAAAAGTACACACATCGTTGCAAAAGAATGGCGGGCAAGCCACATGAATACAGATTGCACATCCATCAAAATGTCACAGTCATAACCATGATCTCAAAATGAAGAGATACGAGATACGCAGCCAAGATATAGTATTAAAGATAGTGCAGCAAAAGTAGACGTATTTACTACTTGTCGACTTATGCATGTGTAAAAGTGTATTTATTTTAATATTACTGCACTGATAGAATCACGGTTTTATTCTAAGTATACAAATTTACACACTACACGTTATTTCAATGGCTCCAAGTATGCAATTGTGAATCTACCCATGCTAGTTGCAAGAACGTAGATCGATTGCATGAGGTGTTGAGACTTAGCATGTCATTTTCTTCTGTCATATGGTGGCGTAGTTTTCTTAGAGAACAGTCAAACATAAATTCAAAGTCATTTCACAAGTTGCTTTCTTTGCAAGAGATACAGTGCTGTGGGTTACTATCCACGTAAGCATGACTACCTTTTTCTCTGTATGAAGCTTGTAGTTTAAAGTACCAAACTTACAAAAACCTACATGGCATTTTGGTTATATCTTAGTCTGGTGCTTATAAAGATTGAAGTATCGAGCCATTTCAATTCGAGCGAATATTCAAATCACTAAATCTACATGCGAGAAATGGGTAATGACAGGGATGTGATGTCACAAACAAGGATGTGGCTCACTGATTCCTGAATACTGATGGCATTGGAGTTTATCAGGTCATTTGAATTCACAAGCTATGGACAAATTATGAATGAGCATTTAAACTAATAATCCCCAAAGTGCATTTTAATTTGGGATTCATCATTGTCAAAATTTGTGGAATATTTGTTTTTTCCTTGGCTTATGGCTTACCTTTGTTTAGCAAATCAGCTACATATTAACATATCGAAGAACTTCCACTAGATCTTTAAAATCGATACATACCATTTTTTTCTATACTCTTTCCACTTTTTAACTTGTTGCATAAGTTGATGCCCAGAACACATTAAAGAAATTAGGGATGGATAAGCAGATGTGTTTATAGATACTATATGTTTTGTAAGTATTGCCTTACTTTCACAAAAATCCCAACAACTTGAGAAAGTTTAGATGGTACGCTATCAATATGATATTTGCATTTTAACATTTAACCTAACAGCACACCAACGATCTAGTGGAGGTTCTTTGTTCAATTTTCTTTTTGTGTATTATTATGTTAATATCATGAATCAAAAACTGTTTATTCCTTTAGTGAAATACAATACATTTGTCTCTTAAATAATTTAATGATAGCTTGTTTAGTTAGAGTCAAAACAAAATATTATGCATTTCTGAAGTTACATTTTGATTCAAGATCACTACGTTCTTATCAAAAAAAAAAAATAAAAAAAAAAAAAAATAAAAAAATAAAAAATAAAAAATACAACGGTTATAATTTAAAGTATTTGGTAAGTCATTTAGGTAAATCAGAAACGCCAAATGTCCTAAATTTGTGCCCTGCGATACACTACTGATTTAATGTCTCGATGATGTTTTGCCATCATATTGTTTGAACTCTTTTCTATTTTTTCAAAACATACCTGGACCATATCAATTGGGTACCTCAAGCTCCATAAAATTCCTGCTTTGTAAAAAAGATCTGGCGATTGATGGCTTCAAATGCCTTTGAAAAATCGTTCTTTTCCAAACTTATCATCAGCTTATTAACAAAGCAAGATAGGCCTATTTCAGTCGAATACCCATGACGGAATCCAAATTGAAGATCGTAAACTATTTTCCATTCCTTATTTATTCGTTTATTATTATTATCATTATAATTATTATTTATTTTTCATAATTATTATTATTATAATTATAATCATTATTAGAATCATTGTTGTTATTATAATAAATTATTATTGTTATAATTATTATTATTATTATTATTATTATTATTATTATTATTATCATTATCATTATTATTATTATCATCATCATTATTATTATTGTTCTTGTTGTTGTTATAATCGCTATTATTATTATCATTATTTTTTATTATTATTATTATTACTATTATTATTTTTATTATTATTATTATTATTATTATTATTATTATTATTATTATTGTTATTATTATCAATTTTATTGTTGTTATTATTATAATAATAATAATAATAACTATTATTATTATTATTATTATTATTATTATTATTATTATTATTATCATTATTATTATTATTATTATTTTTATTATTATTCTTATTATTATTATTATTATTATTATTATTATTATTATTATTATTATTATTATTATTATTAGCATTATTATAATTATCATTATTATCATCATTATTTTAATTATTCTTTAACCTATGCACAAAATAATAGCAGAATAATACGTCTGATCAGATCACACCTATGAGGAAGGAACCCAAGCTCCTTTGTTTCTAGTTGATGTCAAAAAGACCTTCAATTTATTGGAATGTAAGCTTATTTCCAAATGTTTGAACTATTTTAACCTTGGATCTTCACTAATCAAGTAGATTAGCATAATCTATATGATATTCAGAGTTGTGTTTTTTACATAATGGTTTGACATCAGAAGCTCTTAACTTACACTGTGGTGTCCGTGAAGGGTATCCTTTTTCGCAGTACCTTTTCATTTAATGTGCGGAAATTTTGGCAATAAATATAAAGAAAAATCCATGCATTGCAGGAATCACAATAAGTGCATATGAATTTCAAATATCACAATATGCACATAGTGCGTCAATCTCAATC
>OZ026616.1:59638209-59653209 GCA_964020975.1 Hermodice carunculata | reverse complement strand
ACACTGAGTACTTTTTGCTACCTCTAGTAATCTCACAATGTAAGTTCTTCCCATTGGGGCTACTCGCGCAGCACAACAGAGGTGACCCAGAAGGCTGAGAAGGTCACGTTTCTGGCATTTATCCTTTGCCTTATAAGTCAGTAAAGTGTCTTTGAGCCTCGGTAATTTATCCTGTGGCAACCGTGCCTCCATGTTTATGCTATCCAACGTGATACCTAGGTATTGAATCACTGCCGTGGGTCCTTCAGTTTTGTGATGACTAATAGGGATACCTAGGTTATTGAATAACATTGTCATAATAGCCATAGAAAGTTGGCCAGCTGGCATGCTTGCATCTATGGTTAAAAGTCGTCTAGTAAATACAGTAAATGTGCTATACCATACTTGTTAGTGGCGATGTTATGAACTGCTTGGCTCAGCATCGTAAAAATTATAGGTGACAAACGGCTTCCGAAACAAAGTCGGGCATAGAAGTAATTTTTCCCCTGCCATTGTAGCCCATGAAGATGCCCTAATCTAAGTGTGATAGGCAAAATTTTGAAGGCGTCCCGGATATCTAACTTGTTTATTATGCTACCAACCCAAATTCGTTTGATTGTTGTTATGGCATCGTCTATGCGTGAATACGAAAGGGAATACTGTTCTCTGGGTATAAGATCGTTGATACTAGTGTGGTCAGACATAAGATGTGGGCTGCTTAAATCCAGAATAAGTCTCTGTTTGCCTGAATATTTGCCTGTTACTACGTCTATAGGATTAACACGATAAATGTGGAAAGGACAAGTGTCTTTGCTCTAAGGACCTATCAGGTAGCCTTTCTCCAGCTCATCGGCGATAGGACTTGTGACGAAATCTGAGTTTCCAGCGCATGAACGTAAGTTTTTACATGTGTAAGACACAGTCGGCAGGGCGGTGACGCCGGTGTCAAAACCGTTTTGTAATCCATCCAAAAGCTTGTCCACATATGATCTGTCTGGGTGTCTACGCAGTTCACTTTTTATTATTTCAATGTTTATTGGCGTACTTGCTCTAAAGGGGTACGCTTTAATCAGATTTTTGGACCCAGAGCTGTTCTTGGCACTGTTTTTGGTGCCTGGTTTAGCTATGGATCTAGCATTCGTGGTCTGAGGACTTACAGCTGTTACAAGAGTTCCTCATGACACAGAAACCCTGCATTTATCATCACAAGCGGCATGGCTTGCATCCTTACATTTGCCACAGACATGCGCACAGTAACATTCAGTATCGCTTTTGCGACACCTCCCTGCATTGAAGTTGTTGGAGATTTGTCGCAGATAATGAAAGTATGAGACAGGACGGCCTTGTGCATCTTGCTTGGACCGCATGTCTTGGCGATTTGTCTGAGCATAAGTATTGTTGTTCTTATTAAGGGTATGTCTGCAAAAAAGATGTGACGTGGGCGATGCTTTTGCAAATTTCACAAGCATTCGCCTTCTGGCCAGCAAATACTGTCGTGTAGAGCATGGTATCTGGCTTGCTCCAGTCTACTTTGATGCCCTTTGCCAGCGCTGCAGCCGCTTTGGCGGAAAATAGTTTGTGATAATCGTAAAAGCCAAAGCTAGTAAACTGGCTGCTCATGTCCACTATATCTGCGAGATATTGGTTTAATTTCTCGCATCTTTAGGGAAAAGTGCTGCACATGACTCCCGTATACACGGAAAACGCTTTTACGAATTCGCCTAGAGTCAGACCTTTATTAAGCCTGGCGTCCGACAGTGGCTTTAACGGGTAACCGTCACTGCCAACAGTTATTGTTCTTTGGATGATATCCCCACTAAAACCCGGTATCAACAGAGCTGCAACGTTTATGTCTTTGCCTGCCATAACTTGGGCTTTCACGTGAGGTGAAATAACATCTGTATGCGGCAGACTATCAGCTGGGATTCCTTTGGATAATAGCAGAGGATTTCCCACTTGTACCCCTGATTCAGGGAGGCTCAAAGCGTCAGAATTCACCATACCTTGTTGCACATGCATGCCGTCATTGTTCCTTGTGTGGACCAAAGATACCATTGGTTCATTTGTTGTTTCTAAGCCACCAGAAAGTTGGAAACGTATATCCGTGACTGCCTTGGCCAGATTGACGATGCTGTTACTCAATTCCTGAATTTCCTTGGCAGTATCATGGTTACTTGTAGGTGCAGTATCCACGAAGGTATCTACGTCTGTCATAATGGTACTGTCCGAAACCACATCCTCAGATCTGTGCTGAGTGCGCCTGTAAGGGGCGTTGTCCCGTTTGCCCGGTTTCACAGTTTGTTTTTTAGTTTTCCCTTTTGGCATTTTGAACTCAGTCACACTGAACCGCCGAAAATCCAGAAATAGTTCAAAGTTGCTCCTCAGATTGAAATGTGGAGGATTGGATACTGTCTTGAAGTTGATATAAGAGGAAGAAATGCAGCACTAACGATACTTTGTCTTCAACCAACAACAAGTTCCTGATGCTGGACCCTAGTTCTGTAATCCTATCTCAGCTATATGCTAATGGGTTCCTTGGTGCTGGACAAAATGGCATGCAGGTCGTGTGCCTATCAAGAATCACGCCCATCAAGGTCATGTATATATATATATATATATATATATATATATATATATATATATATATATATATATATATATATATATATATATATATATATATATATACACACATACATATATATATATATATATATATATATATATATATATATATACATATATATGTAGATACATGTATATATAAATATGTTTATACATATATTTATATATATGTAGAGAGGGAGAGAGAGCGAGAGAGAGAGAGAGAGAGAGAGAGAGAGAATGAGGAGAACAAAGTTGACGCCATCTATCGACGACACAAATATGGCGGAAGTGTATGAAAAAGAAAGAAAGAATATTTGGTAAAACATTTTATCTTTTTACCCTCAGACAGATGTATGTATGTATGCATGTATGTATGTATGTATGTATGTGTATGTATGCGTGTGTGAATGTATATACGTGTGGATGTATGCATGTATGTATGTATGTATGTATGTATGTATGTATGTATGTATGTATGTATGTATGTATGTATGTTTTTATATATGTAGGTATGTATGTATCTATACATTCTTTTCTGCCTGAAAGAAACCGTTGTGCCCATAGCAAGCAGCACGAATTATATTCTTATGTCAGAACTTAGAATAGGAAGATCGTGGAGCAGACTGAATCAGGAACATACAGTTGCTGACAATAAATTTACAAAGTGATAAGTGACGGATGGAAAATTATGCGTACTTATTTTTAATTATTGTATGAAAATGGGAAACATCATCTACGTTGGATCCTTGACAGCAGTGTTTTTCTTAACTTCCACTGCTGAGCGCATACTTCATTCTATGCTTGCACTTATAACTTCCACCTGAATAATAAACGGAAGCCTTTCCCATGCAATCAGTTTCAATTTATCAGTGTAGACCCTATATATTCTGCCACTTTTCCTTTAATGAAAAATGCACCAGAGTTGATAAACAGCATGTGTATATAAGGCATCATATGCAAATTGAGGAGTCAGTGCAAAAATGATACCTCGCATGGCGAACGCCATTTCGCTATCGATACGTCTCTGTGAAATTGCACTTGTCATGGATCATTGACCGGGAAATCATTCAGTAGGGTCTGCATATCATTTTCAAAAGCTATTCATAAATTAGATTTTTCGTATTAATGTCTAAACATGCAGTGTAAGCATATGTGCTGGCAGCGATGATGTGTGGTTGAGTGCCATTACACCGGACTTTGTGTTCTGATTATATTTTACTTTCATGGTATGACTCGCTACATCACTGGAAGAGTTTATGAATGCATTCATAATTATTTCTTGATTTACTTTTGCTTCAGGTAAAGGATACGCAAAATGAATTCTTCAATCGCATGGACTTTGCCAAATCTGACTTCAACCATCGCATTTGCACCAAATGTTACCATGTTACTCCAACGACACTCCGCAAGACACCAAACTACATTGCTTAGGATGGCGCGTATTTTTGCTTTCATAAACCTGTGTACTCAACCTGTCATTATTTTCTTTGGGTTAAATCTCAATCTGCTTGCTGGTGTCATCATAATATCCTCTCCTATGCGTAAGACCACACCGGGTCACTTTTTCACTGCCTTGGCCATTGCAGACAACATATATTTGTTGGGGATGTTGTTGCAGTGGATGAATGAATTTCATCACTTAAGGATAAGTGTATATGTAGTTTCTGAACTTTGTATTTTGGTACTTTTCATGCAATACTTTGACCAAATTTTCTCTGCCTACCTGACACTCTGCATTGAAATAGAGCGCTTCCTAACTGTGACATTGCCGCTGAAAATTTTCAGTATATCTACACCATTTAAGGCAAAAATTGCAATTTTGGTAATAGGTCTAACCTGTGTAGCAATAACAGTATTCCCATCATGGACGTTTCGCAAAGTTTGGGGTGTGTCAGCGTGCTTTGCCACTAGGCCAGAAGAGTTCAGACTATGGAGTTTAATAACCGTTTGTATAGGCGGTATGCTCATACCGACTGTAGCAGTGGCAGTCTTTACTACGTTGATTATTTCAAAGCTGAGATGTTTGCAGGTAAAACGGAAAAGCCAGTTAGAGGGCCAGTCGCTGGACAACCAAACTTCCAATCAAGCCAAGGAAAAGGCGCTCACAAAATTGCTTATTGCCGTGGCAACGGTCTTTGTTTCATTCCGAACACACATAGCATAGTCGTCCTTTTTAACCAATTCTTATTTAATGATGTAACCTATGACTATCCCATTGGTTTACAGCAACTGGACATTATCGCGTATACAACGGAATTGTTTTACTTGACCAATAGTGCAATCAACTTTTTTTCTTGACTTTTTTGCTGGCAGTTCTTTCAGAAATTACATGCGTAAGTTGTTCCATTGTAGACCTGTGTCTGGTCATGCACAATCTTCCCAGCAAACAGAAACAAACCAAATGTCCATGACAGCCACCTGTGATAATAATGTAAATTGAAGGAGAACAAATTAAACAGAAACCATGTAGTCAATTTATCAAAAGCCGCCTTCTGTCGATATGTAATCTGGAACTCACTTTGTGGAAAAGTAAGCTACCTGATAAATGATCCAGAGATGTGTAAGATGATTTCAGGAAGATAACCATGTGGCAAATCAAAGCTTTACGTCCATATTTTCCACTTGTACACCTGGCAGTCATTGCTTATCACTTGCCTGGGGAAATATGATCATTATAAGCAAATAAGCAACATCAACACCTAGATATCTCCAATGTTAGGTTCGTGCAGAACAAAATATCCCCTCCATGGTAACACTCTTAGGATGAAAGCGAAAGCAGTATTATGGGACAAAATGGGGGTTAGTCATTGGTTTAGCAAATAAAGGATATCTTAGTGTAAGATCATTTGTCATATGGCCAGATGGGTAGTTTGTTCTTCAATGTGTACTTAAAGTATAATTTAACTTCAAAGTGATCCACTTAAGTGTGCGTTGCAATAACTAAACCATTTGACTGGCAAACTTTGATATCAGTTTTTGCACACGCAGATAATGTACAGAATTCAACGCAATTTGCACTGGATGGCACTCAACTCTCTTTAAGATGTTAAAATATGAATCGTTTCAATTTCATATACATCCTAGGTTCTAACTCCTTAAATAAATCTTTCTTATTTTGTTTCAAAATCCCATAGTGTTTCCTCAGTTGCAGTATTGATGCTTCATTTCTACCCTCAGTGATATGTGACGCCACAGCAGGCTTCGTGATTACCCCAAGCAATCCATCAGAAAATGTCAACTCCAATACAAGAGGTCAGTCCGCCTTGTTAGTGAAGGAATATGGAGAGCAGTGCTCGTAACACTTGAGTCAGTAGACTGTAAAAAAGGTTACGTCCATGGCCCAATTATTAGAAAATGCAGCTTTTAACCCATTAAAAAATATGGTTTATCTCATTTTGACTCAACTGATTTATGTAGAAAGTTTGCTGACAGGTCACTCTTCCTAAAAGCTTTCTTCTTTGTCACAGCTCAGCAGAATGACGCTCTTGAACCTTAAGATGTGCCATGCCTACCATGGCTCTTTTTATCTTTGATTTAAGTAATAGGTCTTGAGTTTTAAGGGGTTAGGCCATTACTCTTCGGGAAAAAATAAATAGTGTAGTAAAGGAAGAATATTTCAAAGATTGACAGGGCAGGTTTAAAACCACCAATCGCATTTTATAGTTGACTACCCGTCTAAAGTAAGGGGTGAAATGCATTTCTTCACATTGATATTCTAAGATGTATATTGATGTTTTTGTTATTCTTGAATCTCTGTTTTTTTGCTACATTTTTACATTGCTCTTATTTTATGATTGAAATTAATGAATAAGAGTAACTTGTTTAACTGTTATCTCTAAATATTCAGGTAAGGTCATCGCCGGCATCTATATTTGTGAAAGAGAAAAGAGACAGAAATTTACCCTCTTATATATCCTGAGAGCATGATGGCGCAATTCAGCTATCATTGACTGCCTGCTATTATGTGTGCTTGATCTAATTTTGGCTTGCTGTTGGCTATGTTTAGGATAGTTGCAATAAAATTTATATCTCCCAGTGACTCTAAACGTTTTCCCGAACTTTCACAGTATTGTACTGTCACTGATATCATTATCTTCAACACCTAGGAGGCTACGGTCATATTCAGAGAAGTCAAGTGTCCTGATCGACTCCCATATCAACCGTATCAAGAGACCAGTAGGCTGAGTTCCGGATTGTGCTTGCCCATTCCTCTCACTACTCATTTCCAACATACTGAGTATTACCGATTTGAACGTTCATTGTATTTTAGCATAAGACATTATGGATACCTTTCAAAAGATATATCCACCAGAGAGACGTTAACATATTTTTCTTGTTAAGTAGATAGGTCAAGGTTTCATCACGAATGGGTCTCAAAGGAGCCTTATTTATGTGTAAAGGGTCATATGTATCGAAACCAAAACACGTGATTTGACCACAACGTCTGCCATGCTTGCTTCATTATTGTAACGATATATCTAAAGCTGCCTACTTTGCAATACCCGGATTGTATTGTTGTCGTTTATGCAAATTTAGAATGCGAGCAAAGAAGGTTAACCCATTTTGTGAAATGTACAAGGTGATTGCAGGGATTGCAAGTGTAAATCATGGGACACGTCGCACGATGCAGTCGCCACTCACATGATGCTCACTTGCAATTCGCATGATGTGCATCTGTTGGCACATTACTAGATGCATTGCTAGGCAAATACAAATAAGCCCGTATTCCCATGGTGCGAATATCTTATTTGAGCATACTACTCAAGGCCAGCTCTTGTTCCGTTTGTTCGCTAGAGTGTGCTCGACGGGATAGCAATTTGGTCCATTTGGCGAGAAATGTACTGTAACATTAATAATGATTTATTATATCTTGTTACAGCATGCAGATGCAAGTCCGTTTTGTTTTGATCATATATATTACCATATTTCCTAGAAGACCTTGACTTTGCTTTGCCTAAGCCTACCCTACCCTGGTCTAGCCTAGCGAAACCTAACCTAAGCCTATATCAAAGCCAAAGCCAAGCCCTATGCCTACCGTAGCTAGCCCAGCCCAGCCTGTGCCTTGGCTTAGCCTTATCTAAGCCTTAGCTTTTGAAGCCAGGCCTAGCCCAGGTCTATAACGTGGCCATGGCTTAGCCTATCCTAAGTAAAAACATCACGCTTTAGCTCGAGCCTTGCCTAGCCTAGAGTATCCCAGCTAAGCCTTTGTCAAGCTCATGCTCAGTCAGCTGGGCACAGGATCAGTTCCTGGTTCTCTAGCTTTAGATTCATATTGTCTCTACAAAAACGTAATTGTAGTGGTATTAACATTTTGAGAAGCAACGAGAAAATATTGTGTCAGAACAAAAGGATGTATGTAATTGTCATTGCAAAATAATTTATATAAATCAGTTCTTTTATTTCACTGCCAATGCCGTAGATTCATTTTATCTTTTATTGTTCTTTTTATCCCATTTGTATAAAATATTCAGAGGGATGACTTAAACTTAAGATTAGTAATACAGGCTTTCTGATTATGGATATATATATATATATATATATATATATATATATATATATATATATATATATATATATATTTATATATCATGCAAGAGTTTTGCAATTTCGTTTCTGCAAAATGTTAAACCCATTCCTGAAATAAATCAACCTGTCGCCCCCTCTGCTAAAAAAACCGGGAAGTATTTCATGGCTATGGAGCTGGCGACTATAGCTGCCCATGTCCATCACATGGGCGGCTTAAGTTAATGCAGTTTGTCCTGTAAATGAGGGAAGCTGCAGGGGAGATACCCTTATGTGGATATGCAGAGCTGCACATGTTGCGACCATGGACAGCTAATGAGAGTTGCCTACCAGTTGCCCCTGTGCTGAACTGGGGGAGCATGTGCCGCCCACTAGCCACCTACTCGCGCAGCTGGCCTTATAGAGGGCAGGGGCAGCTTCAAGCCTTGCATAAGCAACAAAATATGTGCTTGCTTTGTACATACAAGTTTACCGCATTGCAATTTGAAACGCACTGCGTAACCCAACAATCAAACCTTTTCAAGTCATATACAACTCTTACCAGTTATTAGTTTACCTATTCAAAATCATTGCATACAGTTTTTCAGAATCCATGGACTGCACGCCCTGCTAAATTTCCAAAACAATGACAATTAAACTATCTTCAAAAGTGTATAAACATGCAGGCATGCATGCAATTAGCAGTGAATAAACAGTTCAGTTAGATTCACGATATGGAATACAAGTTTCAGCAGCACTGATATAGAAGAGGGCATCCACTATCCTTAATTAAATAAAAAAATTAAGAAGATTATAAAGCCTGGATTACGGAATATACGTGGTATATATATATATATGTATGTATATATATATATATATATATATATATATATATATATATATATATATATATATATATATATATATATATATATATATATATATATACAAAAAATATTCAATATTCAAAATCAATTGAAGTATCGGATACACCTGTAGTTTTGCTTGTATAGGTTTTTAATGCTGATATAGCTGCCAAATATGACCTTTGACATGGAAAGCAACCTTGTGACCTTACATCTGAGATTGAGGTTGATATAACTATCAGAAGATTCTTAGATGCAAAATGTAGAATCAAATAAGTCAAAATAGATGGAAACGATGCTTACAGATTTTGCATTTTGATGTTGACATGGTAAATAGAGAAAGTAAACAGTTAAAGTCGCATTTATTCAACTGCCATATAAAGATGCTGCCTGACATAGGTGATGTTCTAGCATGTAAAGATAATCGTACAGATGAGTGTAAACATGACGTATGGGTGTGCTGCCATTTTGCAAAAAATTGCTGTTTCAGATAATCTAGGTTTTTTCCTAAAGTGTCTAGCAATGCAATTTCATCATTGGTCTGAATTAGCAGCACAGTTGTGCATACAGGCTGATCATAAATCGTTTAAAGGCCCCTGCCAATGATTTGAGATTGCAAATAACAAAACAAAGCCATCGAAAATTAGAGCAAAGGTAATATGGATTAAGTATAGTCTTTTCACATAGCTGAAATACATGCAAACTACAGTGCAGTTTCTGTGTTTAACGTATTCTAATGTCAATATATCTTGTTGAAGATTGAGCGTGGGTCAAGTAAATTGGTGGTTCCTCCTTTGACCTGAGTTGACATACATTGTATTGGTACATGACCTTTGGGTCATATATTCATTAAGGGAGGTTTTGCATATGTAAGATATTACCTTGGAATAGTTGCCTGTTGGTGGGAGTTGTGTTTTACTGACAGGGAAAGGTTTAAGGAATTTAACCACCATGTTGGCAGTTTATCTCCCACATTTTGGTGCCGAAACCCGGCACTAGCTGTATAGACAGTGTTGGCTGTTAAATTGAGGTGATAAGAGTTGTGACTCTTCCACAACACTCTGTGTAAGTTTCAAGTGTGTGCCTTAACTGTGTTCTTGACCATTCCATGCACCTCTCTGTGCCCTGTCATTAACTCGGATGAACAATCATACTAGGGACATCTGATATGGCCACACCATGTGTGATGGAGTGCATAAAATATAGGCAGAACGTTCTTCGAAGAAATCAGGTTCAATGAGTTACAGTCCACTGTTCTACTCATATACTGCATGTCAGTAGAGGGAATGTGAAACAAATCTGCAGTGTAAGCCCTATACTGTACACAGTATTATGCTTTCTCACTCTGAAAGTTGAACTTGAAGTCAGCATTTTGAAACAGTGCCATAGAGACACAGGGCGTATGCAAATTGAGGACAGTGTCATCGTGCTGAGGACAGTGCATTGGTTTGAATTAAGTTAACAGTTAAAGTCAGTTTTGTTAAATGTTACAACTGAGCAACAGAAAAGGCGGGCAGCAGCCCGAGGGTAGGTCACAATAACTACTGATCCACTGAGAAAACTCTTAGTGGACCCAGAAGAGGATATAATAGCTCCTAACGGTGCTATTGATGTTCTCAACAAATGTATGATTGCTTAGGATACCACACAGAGTGAATCTGAGTTGACTGTCGATGAAGATAAGTCAGGGCAGGAAATCAACAGTGCAGCAGACTTCAGAGAAAAGTCTTGTGTACCCCGAATAGAGGCAGCAAAGAGTCTGGCCTCTATGGTTAAAATTGTTTCAAACACCACAACTGGCACAAATACAAAAGCTCAAGGTGCAAATGAAAATAAGGATGTGCAAGAGGGATTTATATAGGGCTTTGCCATGTTTCCGAATTGTATCCTTACAGAAATTAAAATATGTTTAAACCAAATGAAAGTAGGCCTACAGGTCCTGACAGTGATGGAAAGTTACCGGACCTGGAAGTACCAACATTCAGTGGCAATGTAACAGAGTGGCCATCCTTTTGAGACCAGTTTACATCATTTATATACAATTCCAATCTGCCAGACATAAATAAGGTTAGCTACTTGAGGTCACTGCTTCGGGATGAAACAAAGTTGACAATTGAAGGTTTGTAACTACCTGCTGTAGACTCTAAAAGAGCATGTGATATTTTGTTGCAACGTTTTGGTCGCAAAGAGCACATCATCTTTGAACACATCCAAGAGTCATTGAACATGCCTGTTCCAAATACACAGGACTCTCTGGAAGTTATAAAATGAGATACAGACCCATATCAGGACCTTAGAAGCCTTGAATGTGAATAGAGGACAGTATGGTGTTATATTGACACCATTGATATTTTCACGTTTGCCCCAAGACTTACGTTGAGAGTGGGCCCGGGAAAGGACAGGCCACAAGAGTAACTTGGAATGGCTAATTATTTCATTAAAAAATACGGAGATTCACAGACGTGAATGGACGCAAGTGTGTATGGACTCAAAATTAGAGCAGTCGGTAAATACTGAGCAAAGAATCCACCAAAGGCTCCAACAGCAGCTGCATAACACGCAGTGTCTCAGAATAACAATAAGTGTGCAACATGTACAAAAAAAATTCATGCAACAGAAAGGTGCTGGGACCTTACTGAGGTTCCCGTCTCGTTAAGAAAGAAAAACATTTGCAATGCAGGTTTGTTTCAGATGTTTGTTAAAATCACATTTTGCTCAAATTTGTGAAACAGTGTGTGTAAAGTGAAAGGGTAAACACCATGCATTGCTATGTAACCCTGAAAAAAATATATTTCCTTCTCCACAGGTGGGAGACAGTACACCAGAATCAAATGGAAATAAACCTGAAGTTAAGACACCTGCTGCACCATTTTCTGGTATGTCTTATTCACATGGTAGTCCAACTGCTGCTCAGGTAAAGAGTAAACTGGAAGGAATAGTTAGAACAGAAAATCTCGGACACGGTTCCTACCTTTAGTATTTACCTTCCAAAATCTGTTTATTTCGATAGGATAAACCTACTGTTTTTTTTTGTTTTTTTTTTTTTTTTTGTTGTTGTTGTTGTCTTTTTTTTTTTTTTTTTCTTTTTTTTTTTGTTTGTTTTTTTTTTTTGTTTTTGTTTTTTGTTTTTTTTGTTTTTTGCTTTTTGTTTTTTTTTTTCGTTTTTTGTTTTTTTTGTTTTTGTTTTGTTTTTTAATGTTATTTACAAAATTGATTGATCTTGCAAAAATTGCGTTCTGTGTGAATCGCAAAAAAAAGGTAGAGTGGCCCGTTTTCGTACATGATTGTCCATAGCGGGGATACGGTTTGTTTTCTCCGGCCCAACTTTGTAGAAATGGTACAAACACATGGTACACATGCAAACCTCACATTTGATGTATTGCTTGTAAAATTTATTGATGTTTTCTGCGTTAAAATGCATATTTTAAAACTGAAAGACTCCAAAAGAAGCCACGCTGTTGGTTTTACCTGGCTGGTTTCGCTTGCGGCTGGCTGACTTCAAACAGGACTTGTAAGTGGATCAATCACGTGACCTGACGTGTGATAACCTTGACTCTAAGAACCAGTGTTTAAATATGGCGGCTGTAAGTGAAGACCACGTGCATTTTATTTGTTTTTTTTTTTTTACATCGAAGTAAACTCAGCTGGCATATTCTGCTCACTCATTTCTCATCACCTTGGATCAAAGAGCAAAATGCCTTTATTTACCATGGATGGATGGATGGATGGATGGATGGATGGATGGATGGATGGATGGATGGATGGATGGATAGATAGATAGATAGATAGATAGATAGATAGATAGATAGATAGATAGATAGATAGATAGATAGATAGATAGATAGATAGATAGATAGATAGATAGATAGATAGATAGATAGGTGGATGGGCGGATTTAGATTTTGGAATATCCCTATATTTAGACATAATTTGATCAGAACGCAATGTATGCCTGTACTACCTCTTCCAATAACAAGGCGACGCATGAGTGAGCGAGATTAAAAGTAACATAATGTCTACTGATGAATCCGACAGCTACTGATAATTTATTCGAGAAACTAAAATTCAGTTCAGTTGCCAATCAAAGTAAGTGTGATTACTATTGGCTAATTCTTTTTGTCCTTTCTGTCAAGCTAAATCTATAATTTTGCATATTACCGGATGCAGCTGCCAGTGGTGCCCAATAGCCCATGGTGAAGAATGCTGAATGGGTATGGTTTTGACCATCAGTATTCTCACCTGATATTTCCCTATATTTCAAGGGACATTTGGCGGCATAAAGTTTCTGCACGACTGATGGCTACCCTCTGCTGCCGCAAGTGGTCAAATAGTTTAGGTGGGCAAGTCCCAACCATTCACAAAAACACTGCCCGATATGGTGTTATGAATAGTGTAGGGTTTATGTAGGTTTGCTCATCCATGTATGGCCACATTTTTACATGCCGATAACACGTGCACACCTGCTTTTTATAACTTGTACCTGCAAAAATGTATTATCTATAAACTTACAAAATGAACGAGATTTTTGACATGAATTTTGCAGCCGAAATCCATGCTTTAAGTGGGATATAAAATGTCATGCGAAGTTTCATGACACATATTCGAGTCTAGTTTCTGTTAGTGATGGTTGTTAGTGAGTGTCCTTATGCCGGTTTTTTTATCTTTATTCTTTCTTTCTTTTTTTTTTTACAGAGAATGTTATTCACTAAAATACAGGAGGGTTTTTAAATGTATTTGTGACTTCTTCTTTTACCTTTCCTTCAGGTAAACGATCTGCAAAATGAATTCTTCAACCTCATGGACTATCTTAAATGTGACCTCCTCCACAGCACTTTCACCAAACGTTACCACTATCCGACCACCATTCAATATCAAATGTATTTGGCTTCTTAATCTTATTTACGACATACACTTGAACATTAAGCCTTCCATTCTGATAATAGGATTGTTCTTTAACACACTAACTATTGTCGTTCTATTGTTGTCTCCTATGAGTAGGACCTCAACGGGTAACTACTTCATTGCCATGGCCGTTGCAGACAACATATTTTTGATGGCAGAGTTCCCTACTTGGTCGAATGCCTTGAACCACCTTGGTATAGACATATATATTGCAAGTGTATCATGTGGACTCGTGATTAGCTTCAGATACTTCGGTCAATTTTTCTCGAGTTACCTTACAGTATTGGTATCAATGGAACGTTACCTGACCGTGGCATACCCTTTGAAAATTTCCCGCATATCAACACCATTTAAAGCAAAAATTATAATAATGGTAACAGGTCTAATCAGTCTATCAGTAACAGTTTTCCCGTTTTGGACGATTGAAAAAAAAATCCACGACCCTTCTCTTGCATTCATCGTAGGACAGAAGAGTATCATGTTTGGAACTTGGTGATTCTTCGTATAGGTGGTATGGTCATTCCTGCTATAACAGCTACAGTATTTACTGTGTTGCTTGTCAAGCAACTAAAACGTTTGCAAGCAGAACGGAAAAAAACAGCTCGAGGGCCAGTTGCGGAAAAACAAACTTCTGTGGATGCTAGGGAAATTTCGCTGACAAAAATGCTCATTGCTGTGGCCACGATGTGTATTGTATTCCGACTACCTTACAGCGTAACTTTCTTTGTGTATAACCTCGTTGGGGGCACTTCTACTGAATTCAGCCCAGTGCTTGTTAGAATTTTTATGGAAATATTTGACCTGTTTTACCTGAGCAACAATGCAATTAACTTTTTTCTTTACAGCTTAGCTGGTAGTTTTTTTCAGATATACTATGCGCAAATTGTTCTGCTGCTCACCTGTATCTGGCCGTGCGGAGGTTTCCAAGCAGACAGAAACAATAACAATGTCCCAGACAGCAACCCACAATGATGATTCAAACACAACGAGGGCAACTTAATATGGAACCAATTTAGCCAATTCCCCAAAATCCACATTGTGCAAGGAATCAGATAAATTATCCAGATCTGTTAACTACATGTGGCGAAGCTAACCATCTGACAAGCGAAAGTTTTAGGCCTTATGACATTGCCCATCGCTTGCC
>OZ026616.1:59613209-59635709 GCA_964020975.1 Hermodice carunculata | reverse complement strand
AATAATATCCAGAGAGGTCCCAAAATGTGTCCCATTAAATTTTGGGTGCTCATAGTGCTGAGAACACCATGGTAATGCCTTGGAAAAGTAATGGTCAGTAACATGAGGCTTGACAAATCCGGACTAGGAACTGGGTCCGGATCTGTACCTGAATATTGCAAAAAAAGAAAACAAAGTAGAAATCTGATATTCTGCATGTTAACAAGGATGACCATGGTTGTTGTGTCAATACCAAAAAATATTCCCTAAGGTGTCTCAAATTTCAGATATTAAAAAATTACCATCAATGGGATACCATGGTATCCTATGGTATCCCATTGGACGGCCCATGGTATCCAATGGGATCCAGCTGGATACTATCTTTTCATTCATCCAATGGGATCCCACAACTTTTTCTCTCACACAAAACTGCTCAGAAATAAGCTATATAAAGCCACATATCATTAAACTTTTACTGTTAACACATTTATTATAGATTATCTACACGTTTGCTGCAAAAGTTCAAACTTATTGATCACAAATATATATGAATGTTTACATATTATTGGAGACTGTGAAATCCCAAGGTTAAGCCCTTTCTAGTAATGGTCAAAACTTCCATAAGAACCATCTTTTCAGAGTTCCTGCATGTCTTGTAATCTATTAACATGTTGTGTTCTGTATCAAGAGCATTCATCACCTATAAAAATCTACATTTCATAGTCTATTTTGTGTAGAGTTCATCAAAATGTACTTTTGTTTGGTCCAACTGTACTGTCCAATTAACTTGGCCAATGGGATTTTCCAATTGGAATGTCCAATTGAAATATCCAACTGGCCAATAACATGAACAATGTTTTATTTTGATTGGATAATAATGTACAATTTACTTTTAGTGCAGTAGTGCCTGTTGCTAATGACCACCCCGATGAGAGACCACTTTTGCACAGACCGTACCTGGTACAGTTTTTTGGTAGCTTGTACATGTACCTCTCATAAGACCACAATTTACCTTCATTTAAGCATGGTCTTTGGTGACAGGCACCGCTATCTCAGTATTTCCATCCTGGAAAATGGGAGGAGGGTATTAAAGGGTATTGCAGTACTGGTGCACTAGGGCGTTTTATTACCCATACAAATATGCTGGGAGCTCTCTTATTTTTTAGTACTTTGTACTGGCCATTATTTTACAACGTTCTTATTTTCTGTAATCAGCAGTTATTTTAAAGTTTTTGCTGGGAACATCATATACAGTCCTCTCTGAAGAAGGAGTCTATAGCCTACATTTTACTAGCTTTCAAGATCACTGGGAAGTCAATGTCCAGGTAGAATGCAAATTAATTTAACAGTGGTCTTATAAAAACTTGTCATTTACTTAATGAGGGTAGCAGTACAGTGTAACCTATCTTGAAAGACCAGCTTTGGGGGTGACCAAATTGTGGTCTCACAAGACAGTAGTCCATCATGGGAGGTATAAATAATCAGAAAAGTACTGAGCAAAGTATCCTGAAATGTGGTCTTTCAAGACAGGTTGCCTCTCAGTGGAGTGGTCTCTCAAGAGAGTGAACCACTGTATGGATTTAGCATACTGGAATTTGGGGACACAACAAAATAAAATGATGTACCAATATCTGAGTGGAGCAGAACCCCCGTCCCTGTTATCAGTTTAATAAATGGACCTCCCATGGGTGTAATATAAACTTTCTTGCAAAAAATTTGTGACTTCAAATTTCAAATACACCCATGTAATGGCATGTGTTCATAGCATGGACTAGTGATTGATGCACTGGTTTTCTTATCAGTTAAGTAGATAATTGGGCCTGTCATGGATACTGAGATGATAATTGATCAAACTAAGTAAGTTTCGGTAGTTTATGTGTGCTGAATAGACCATTAAGAAAACAGCTATACCCAATATGTTTGATCTTATTACCCTTGTCTCTCAGATGACTGTAAGTTTGCTGCACCCTTATTTTCCGTTATTTCGCTGAAGGCACAAAACTGTGAAACAAAACCCAGTGAAATGGTATTTAAACGGTGTTTGAATTGGAATTATATCCAAAACAGTGAAATGTCAAAAATACAAAAACGGTGAAAACTAGGACAGATGATTTGCTGCATTGCAAATCAGTGTGTGTGTCTTCAAGGCATATTGGTATGGCAATGTATAAATATTCCATAACACAGGAGTAGTAGTTGGAATGGCATCTCTATCTATTATAGCTTTGAAGTTATTCAAGATTTAAAATTTCTAGTGGTGCTGTTTAGCATAATTTAAATTGCTACCACTTTTAGTTTTAATTCATTAGGTGCGCAATGGTCAACAACCCCCTTGTAGAAGTTGAAATGACATCTCTATCTATTATAGTGTTGAAGATATTCAAGATTTAAAATTTCAAATGCTGATAACTAGCATAATTTAAATTGCTACAACTTTTGCTTTAGATTCATTACATGCGGAATGGTCAATAACCCCCTAATAATTTAAAATGACACCTGTATCTATTATACTTTTGAAGATATTCAAGATTTAAAATTTCAAATGCCCGTAATTTGCATAGTTTTGAACATCTTCATTCCTCTGTATAAAATAGTCACACTCCTTGTATGGAGGTATAATCATGCTAAGTTTGGAGTTTCTATGTATAAATCTGAGAAAAGTGTCAGACAAATTTGCGAGAGAGAGAGAGAGAGAGAGAGAGAGAGAGAGAGAGAGAGAGAGAGAGAGAGAGAGAGAGAGAGAGAGAGAGAGAGAGAAGTGTGTATTGACCCACACATTTTAATTGACACAGGTGAAGATAAAGCAATTTACAGTACATGTATTTATATCCTGCCTTGCAGGGATGGATGTGGATGGTCAGAATGCATAGACAAGATTGCGGTTTTGTAAAGTTGTTGCACTGACATGGTGGGATGGCACTTAAAGAGTTAAATACTTGAACACTTCTATACCTTCCATTGATCATAGTGTCAAACAAAGAGAATCATTATCTGCAGGGACAGAATTGAGAATCATAACACGAAGCACACTTTGAAAGTCACAGTATGATCTCTCTGAACTTGAAAGGAAAAAAACTTTAAACTTTCCAACTTTGTTGATACATAAGGTACAACTGCATGGGAACAAAGCTAGCAACAATGGGATCTGTTGGATCCAATTGGACAACATGGGATACTGTTGGATCCAATTGGACAACATGGGATACTGTTGGATCCAATTGGACAACATGGGATACTGTTGGATCCAATTGGAAAACATGGGATACTGTTGGCCCCATCTGGACCTACAGGGTATTTTACCTTGTTTTTAACAACTATCTATTTCACATCTGCTCCAACACATATTTTTCAGATCTCAGGTGGAGATTGAGTGCAGGTGTTCGACAGAACTTTGAAGTTAATTTGTAAATTTATGGAATACAAGCCCCCCCCCCCAAAAAAAAAAAAAAAAAAAAAAAAATCTCCCAGCATGTGTCCATCACAGGATGTCTATACCTACAATTGATCATAAATTGCCTTATGCTGCTGAGGATAGGTAACGTGACTGGATTTCACAGTCATAGTACATTACTAATAGTTACAAGACCTTAATACACAATTTATTTTGCATGTATGTGATTTTGTCAAATTCTTGTTTAATGTTCAGGAAAGTACTGAATTTTGCAAAATTGCCATAGAAGTGTTGGGTTTCTGCCCTGAAGAAACAAGTTTACCCCTTCTCATATGTGTAAACAGTAAGAGTCCATCGGCAGAAGAAGGTACTGTGCTGGCACTGTGGTATCCGTCAGCGGAGGCAGTCTGCTGGGTAAGGCACACAGCCATGAGCCATGAGGGCCTGCTACCCACTGTACCAATCCAACAAGTTTGTCCATGGGAGGTGCGTTGCTGTTTGCACAGCTGTTGTGTGGTCAGTACAGTAGTGGAGTAGCAGGGAGTTCCTGAGGTGCTCAGGCAGTGTTGACATGTTGTCTGCCCCCATCGGGCCTTACTGCACGGGCAGTACATGCAGGCCCATGCAGCCAGCACTCCCTTCACTGTTATTGGATCCTACAGCTTTGGTGATTCAAACGGCCACAGGCAACCTGATGGCAGTAAGATTAGCATGGATAAGGGCCAAGGGTCTATCCCGGCTGACTTACAGGGGTGGTTTGATGCCACACTGACCCTGCCAGTTGGGGGGGGGGGGGGCTATACACCAACCCTGCCCTGTGCACTTGCCCCGTGGTGTGCACAACCACTGTGTAACGGCCTAGGTCAGTGTAAATTGGGGGGGGGGGGGAGCTCTCGGAAATGGGGATTTGCCAGTAGACAGGAGACCAGCAAATAGCAGTAGGGCTACAGTAATACTGTAGCCCTACTGCTATGTGCTGGTCTCCTGAAATGATTAATAATGTCGTTTTTTTAAATAAACTACATTATTAATCATTTCTGTTAAACTACTTTGTCATATTTTGGCCTTCTACCCTACAAGAAATACTAAAGTGGTGGAACAGAACAATATAGATACAAGTTGAGCTTAATTGAAGGTTCAATTTGGTGTTGTTTACATGCTTGCAAAATTAAGTGCTACAGTGTATGCATGTCCTATAGGCCTTTGTCCTTCTGCCTGTAATATATAGAAGGACTTGTCTTCATCCACAATACACATTCCCTAATTGCTACCAGTGGTGTGGTGTTGAGGCTCCTGTTAATACAAAGATGCATCTCTGCTTGAAGACATTTGTACATTGAGTTCATTTCAAGGAGAGTAATTCTATGTGAGATTCTGGTAGCATAGTTGTATACAGGCATCAATACCAAATACACTGATGCAACATACTAACTTGCCATATTTAGTTACTTCAGGGCTGAAAATAAATAATAGGTATGTAGAGACTTGTAAAAAATCCAAACATCACAGAAGGTTGCATCTTTGTGGCATAAAGGAACTGGCTCTCCTCAGCTTTTCCTTAGTTTACAGTGCAAACTGTTTTGAATATTGTTGTCACACAGCTATGATAATAGGAGACAAAGAATTAGTACATATCTTTTATGTGGATATATTTGTGAATTTGGTGAAAACAATTTGCCAGGGAAGTCAACAAAGTTTGCATGACTTAGAATGTTTATAGACTGATAACGTTTGATATGCTCATATTTGTGGACAGTGTTACAATTTTCTTGTAGTTTTGATGGTGGTTTTAGGAGAAAAATGCTAAGTATGCATTACTGGAAGCAAAAAAAAAAAAAAAAGAGATTATTTTCAAGGAAGAAACTGTGTGATGAAAAATTTATACATACTAACGTTTTGACAAAACCTCTCATACCCCTATATTTTTCATCATTTGATTGCGATTTGTGTGTTTTTTTTTTCCTCGGCCTTCCCGATATATTTTCTGGATGTGGCCCTGCATATTCCTAATTTGTTTCACAATTTCCTGTATGACAGCAGGAAATATTCCCCTCTTGAATACCTCCAAGTATATAGAACTTTGCATGTGTAGGTAGGACCAGATGTGTGGTTAAAATTTACTGATCATTGTAAAGACCAGTTTCAAAAGTAATGTAGACCTTGGGGAGGGGATATGGGGGGGGGGGGGCACTACCCATATTTACGGTGAGTAGGCTCCACTGAGGGTATAAAACCCAGACCCAATGGGAACTGCATTAATGCAATTAATGGGGGTCTTTGGGACCTGATATTTATAAAGTTAGTTTGAGTTTGTTGGCCAATTCCATTTGTGTGTGTGTGGGGGGGGGAAGATAATTATTCAGACCCATCACAATATACGGGTGACCAATGGTTTGAAAAATGGGGTGTTTGACAGTGATAAGTGCTAACAAAGCAGGGGGTCTTTCCCACAGAGCCTATCCCTAATGCTTAGTAATGGGAGTACCCCCCCCCCCCCCCCAGCTGACGTTGTTGTTCTTGTTGTTTTTTTTTTCAAGCAGAAATATTTTCACAGGTTTGACGTTTAACTGAAGTTAAGAAATCACAAGTTTTAGCATTATTGCTGCTTGGCAGCTAAAGTAAATTTTTTTTTTTTTAGTTCAGTTCTGCTTCCAGTTTTGGGCCATTAGTGAACTAATTGAAAATAAATTTTAGAAAATAATGAAAAAATGAAGTATTATTCACAGCACCAACTGAACTATGGACATACCCCTTGTGGCTAACTGCCCAATTAGAAAAATGTTTATTTGAAAGAGTTGATGCTGATAACATCTGATACAGTTTGTGAGAAGAGAGATCAAATTTCGCCCTGCCACCATAAACGCATGCACAAAGCTGTGCCTACTTCATCTTTGGGCCAGGAAAGTCAAAACCACACTTGGCCAATGCAATACGATAATTATGGTGTTGGTTGCAGTCAGTGTGTCAATTCTGATGCACAGTGCTGGCAGTCTCTGTGTTGAGACCAAGTAGACCAGAGCTTCATGGACCTGACTTATCTCAGTAGTTTCCTATCAGGAGTTTAGCCTATCATATATATATACATATATATATATATATATATATATATATATATATATATATATATATATATATATATATATATATATATATATATATATATATATATATAATGAGTTTTTCGTCTCTTTCTTTTTCTTTTTTTTTTCTTTTTTGCTTTTGTTCTTTTTTTTTTTTTTTTTTCAGTTTTTGTTTTTTCAAAGATACAGTGTCAGGCGCAATCAAGTTTCCAAATCAAATATCTTTGGATACGCTGTGTGTTGAATCGTATTGTTTATTTGTTTACAGAAGTTGCATTCTTGGAAATAAGCCTGAAATACTGTAAATTGCTTTATTTTCATGTATTT
The DNA here is from genome assembly GCA_964020975.1 of Hermodice carunculata. NCBI lineage: Eukaryota > Metazoa > Annelida > Polychaeta > Eunicida > Amphinomidae > Hermodice > Hermodice carunculata. Next base: position 59,628,932 of record OZ026616.1, on the reverse strand, counting down.
AAATTTTTATGTTCTTTCAAATTTGTATTTTTGACATATCACTGTAGGTTTAATTTCAATATTTTGCAAACAATTCATACTCAAACAATGTTAATATACTGTTTTATTGTGTTTTTAGTTTCATGATTTTGAGCCATCAGCTAAAAAGGCAAAAATAAGAGGACAGTGAAATTAAAGCAATTAACTGTAGTCATTGCCACTTTGGCACAAATAAAATAGGCAAAACATTTTGTGTGTTCCTTATAAACTTCATGAGTCTGATATTTGGAAGGTTAATCAAGTCTCTGAAGTTCAGCTTTTGATGATCTACAATGTAAAATAATGTGAGATTTCATGAAAATAAGCCTATAATTTTCCTGATATAACAAGTCGCATTCACATTATACCGTAAACTTCAGCATTTATGTATCTGTTCATATGATTAACAAATACATGTATGTATAATTTCAAGATTATAATATTCAATTTCTCTCTAGGCCCACACAGAGGGAGAACACATATTATTTAACTGTCTATTGTTTTCTGATTGATTAAATACCAGTACACATCAAACACAGCCAGTGATGATTTATTATGATGAGCATTCTTGCAATATCAAAGCCCACAGAAATATGCTCAATATCATGCATTCCATATTGCAAAGTATGATATGTGCCTGAATGTCAAGTGACAATCAAAATATAGCTGGCAGATGCTTTTTAGACTCCCTTGACACCAATATGATAACACCTGGTGACCTTGAAAACAGGTCAAGGTCAATAAAAGCTCAGCTCAACCAAGCATCTAGTGACATGCTTCAATGGCCCACTGCACAAATTTATAGTGGTCGCTCATTTTTTTTCCCCCGAAATAATTTGGTTTGTAAGGGTAACAGCCTTGTATATGTATACAGCAGTAAAATAAACCATTTAATTTCATCATATTCAGAGTATAGGCCTACTTTCAAAGGGGGGGGGGTACAAAAAAGCCTCCCCCCCCCCCCATCGTTTTTGTTTTTTACAATGTGCACTTGCATCTTCAATCCGTGTACATTGGACCATATATAGGCAAGAACCTGGCGAGTTTCTATAGTTTAACAATACAATTTACAAAAAGAAAAAAGTCCAAAATCTATAGTAAAAAACGTATTGAAAAAGAATTGGGAATGCAGGATTTTCAATGTAAAATTTGTAGTTTTGATATTTGCAGGTTGCACTAGATTGCATCATTTGAGGTTCAATTTTTCAAACATTTCCTTTGGAAGGGGGGAGAGGAGGGGGTACCCTCTTCCTGTACCAACCATCTTCTTGCACTCTTCACTCTGTACAAATCTCCTTTTGTTCAGAATGTTAACATCCATGCCCACTCATTAAAAATGATAACAATTGTGAATGCCCCCAAACAGGAATATTGTATAAAACCGACATATGGGGTTATTTCAGGTCTGATGGGATGGATCCCATATACCAGTTCAAGGCTGACTCTTGACAAATCCCCAGTGGCTTTTTGTGGTTTACTGATCAATTAGGATTATGGGTATTTAATTGGTACCAGTAGGATATAATGTGATGGGCACAACACAAGAAGTTTAGATCAGGTTTCCTCACCCTGCCTAAGGAAATGCAAATGTTGACCTACACATACGCCCAGGCTCATGGGCCAGACCAATGCTTTCCTCCAGGTCAGTCCAAACAAACAGCTTATGCTCATTCACAGAGGGGGTTAAGGGGGCTTTCAGTGTACTAGTACACAATATAATTTTGCTCCATTACTTAGTAAACAAGAGAATATAGATATTCTAAAACGATGGATAGTGCAAAGTAAGGAAAATATGAGGCCTTCCAGTATGCAGGTGTGTAAAATAAAATGCCCCTAGTTGGCCAGTACAGAAATACCTAATCCCCCTCTTTCTGGTGGAACAGTGACATGCCAGATCTGTCTGCCCACAAAGCATGTGCTTGTTTGCATGGGGACAATTCATAACTATATGTAGATACACATCATGTGTGATAATGTTAATAAATTACAAATGTCAAATCTAATTCTTTTTCCTCCACTTGTTTCTTTTGGTGAAAACCCCAAACTTCCAACTAATTTTTGCCACACTGAATGCATGTGTCAGTCCATCAACATAACCTTCTTTACGTGAACTTTTTGTTTTTATTTTTTGGGAAATCAACAGTATGCATTATAACTTAATCAATGTTCAAATTGGGCCATAGCATTTATGTAAATCTTGGATTTGTCGCTGTTAAATCAGCTGGAGCCCTGGAGGAAACACTAGTAACTTGTTTCGGCGTTAGTGGGTGCGTTTCGGCGTTTCAGGGCGGTTCCCGGCGTTACACAGCGTTTGCCAGCGTTAGACGGCGTTTGCCGGCGTTACAAACGCCGGCAAACGCCAACTAACGCTGGCAAACGCCGAAATCCAATTAAGCCTTTTGGGGCTCGGCGTTTGCCGGCGTTAGTCGGCGTTTGCCAGCGTTAGTCGGCGTTTGCCAGCATTTGACACCCTTTCAACGCGGGCAAACGCTGTGAAACGCCGACTAACGCCGGCTAACGCTGGCAAACGCTCTGTAGTCCTCTCAACTAGTAAACTCAATGGGATACATGTAAAATTTGAATTCAGTTGAACTGGGATTAGAAGGATCCATGGAAATTTGTGTCTTGTACTTGTACTCATCATCAATATACTTTTATTTTTTATACTCATGGCCAAAACAACATAATTATCTTTAATATCATGATGATGATTTATCCATTGAGGTGTATGTGTATTGAATGGCTTTGCTCATGATCACTGATACATATATATTTTAGTCACCCCAATCTTGGTTTCACAGCGTTTGCCCGCGTTGAAAGGGTGTCAGACACTGGCAAACGCCGACTAACGCTGGCAAACGCCGACTAACGCCGGCAAACGCCGAGCCCCAAAAGGCTTAATTGGATTTCGGCGTTTGCCAGCGTTAGTCGGCGTTTGCCGGCGTTTGTAACGCCGGCAAACGCCGTCTAATGCTGGCAAACGCTGTGTAACGCCGGGAACCGCCCTGAAACGCCGAAACACACCCACTAACGCCGAAACAAGTTACTAGTGAAAGAACACAGATACAGGAAACCATGGGTCAGTTATAGTTAGCTGGGGAAGGGAGACCTGTAACTGAGACTCTATTTGGTATTATGCACAGATGTCAACTGGAAAAAAAATGCTGCTCAGTGAATCTGTTTGCCTCTGTAGCAGCCTTGACTGGACTATGTAATACGTGTTGGGCATTGCAGTTGTTTGATGAGTGCCCAACATCAGAAATTTTACCCAGTCTAGGAGGCTGCTACTGAGGCAGCAAATCTGTCTGTGCGCTTTCAAAATTTGCACAAATCAAAATGCTACAACTTTGGTTAATTGGATAGGCATACAGCACAATCCAATGAATTGAACTTAGAATGGAACCTCTACGTATTATAGTGTTGACAATATTCAATATTTATGTTGGTCTGGTCAAGTGTCACTAATTAGCATTAATTGAGATTCTGCAACTTTAGTTTTTAGCTCTGCTGACCTAAAGTTGCAGAGCTTATGGGATCACTCATTTCTGGCTGGCCATCATTCTGTCCGTTCATTTGTAAACAATTTGCTGGTCAACACGATAGCATCAACAATTTTAAAGTTAGCCTCTTGATATTTTTTGGACATGTTCTATGAATGAAAGTCTAGATCCTTTTCAATATTGGTGGTGCTACTTACAGGATTACGTAATACACATGCCAAAAAGTGAAAAAATTGAAAGCACTCTGGTGTCCTTGATTTGTCATGGATCTTTATAAAATTTGGTGGAAACATTTGGAAGGCTTATACGTGGAATCTGAACATTACTGGTGTCGCTACCTACAAGTGAATGGAAATTATGAGCCAATATGTGTTCTGAGCTATCATGAGAAATAATCAAGCTAATTTAATCAAATGTCACAGAATATATGTTTCATGTCTGAAAGTACAATATTACATAATATGGGTGACCCTTAGCCTACTTTCTCAAGGTCACTGATGGAAGAAAGTTTCAGGAGATGATATTCTTGTGATGGTCATTTTATCTTTACATGTGAACACATATGCATTTTACCATTACAGGCATTCTGATTGTTTTCAATCGAATTAACATTATATGTGTAAAAACACATTTGATTCAGGATTATGATAAAAAATAATGATGGGGCTGTGAAACTTACACCAACTATTTATTGGGTCAGTAATCAACTGTTGTGAAAATTTGGATGCCCTTGATCCATATTTTGGTCAAAATACAAATTACATAAGTCATTGATAATTAAGAAGTACAAAATATCGATGTTAGTGAGTTAGGGTTACTAAATTGATAAAAAATATATATGCATTTTACATGAGTATTGATTTTATATATGATAAATGACCTTTAACCTACTTTTTTAAAGGTCACTGATGGATACAACAACCCACAGAATACAGATATACCACAAAAAAGATTAAAACGCTCATAAATAATCACTTAACTTTTCCATTCAATAAAATGATATGTATACATATATTATCTGATTTATCCTTTTGTCTATCAATATTTATTACAAATATATCATAAACCTTCAAATAACACCATGCGAATCAAAAGCCACCTATACAATTGACCTTTGCATTTTCTCAAGTTCAGAGGCCACTTGAGGACTCACAACTTCGAAATGAAGATGAAGGTGCAATATGGGCGAGGTGCCAGCAGAGCATTAGGTCCGTGGGACTCTTGTTGGTTCCTAGGATGCGTATACAACACAAACATACAAGTTGGAAGTTGCAATTTCACCTCTACCTGTAACAGTATTGGAGATATTCAGGATTTAACTTATTCAAGTGTCCCTAATTAACATTGATTAAAATTCTACAAGTTTTGTTAGCTGTTCATCTGATATACATACAAAAGGAGGGGGGGGGGGGCTCTTCTACCTTTTATGGTTCTGAAGTAATCACTTTCCTGTGATAGGTTAGATTCGAAATGTGGGCACTTTGATGAAGGAGGAAGGCTTTAAAACTGTATTACTTTTTTGCTATTTTTTGTTCAAGAAATTGGCCAGTTTGATCACAAACCACCGTAAAAACTCAAAATTTGGCAGGGTCTTATCTCCATGCAAGGCATAAAATAAACTGCCATTTTATATGGAATATCCAGATGATTAGAATTGTGAAAATTGAGGCATTCAAATTATCAAATCTTGAATATCTCAAAACCATAGTTGTATGCAGATCGAGATAGGTTCCTTGACTAAGTCATGGCTGAGTACAAACCGAGACATTTTGTTTTTACAAAAGTGTGTTTTTCTTTCTTTCTTTCGTTCTTTCTTTCTTTCTTTCTTTCTTTCTTTCTTTCTTTCTTTCTTTCTTTCTTTCTTTCTTTCTTTCTTTCTTTCTTTCTTTCTTTCTTTCTTTCTTTCTTTCTTTCTTTCTTTCTCTCTCTCTCTCTGTCTCTCTTTCTTTTTGTTTCTTTCCTCTCTCTCTCTTTCTTTCTTTCTTTCAAACTATTGTAGATATACACCAAGTTTCAATGTGCATGTGAAGGTTTGTGACACTTGCCAATATAATGTAAAGTAACTGAAAGTTGTAGAATTTAAAATTATGGTAATAAAGGGTATTGGAAAATTTAAAACGTTTATCTCCAAAACTATTATAGGTACAAATGCCATTCCAACTTTAATTTGTAGGTTTGTGACATAGCCGCATCTAATGAACCATGAACCAAAGTTGCAGGATTTTAATTTATAACAAATAAAGCGAATCCACAAAACCTAAATCTTGAATAACTTCAAAATATTATAGATAGAGGTACCATTCCAACTTCAATTTGCAGGTTTATGACATTCCCACATCAGTAAACCATGAACCAGAGTTGTATGCTTTTATTTTATTCAAATTAGGCAAATACACAAAATCTAGATCTTGCATAGCTCCAAAACTACATGTATTATATATGTTGGTGTCATTAAAAATTCATTTTACAAGTTTTTGACATGGCCACATCCAATGAACCAAGAAGCAAATTTGTATCATTTTAATGTATGCAAGTTACGCTAATAAACAAAATTTAGATTATGTTGAACAATGGCAAAGTGTAGCATTTCAAACTGTTTTCATTTTGAAGGCACACAGATTTGCTGTCAAGCAAATCTTCTTTTCAAATTCATTTTTTATTATGTCTGTGTGCCACCACAAACATATTGTTTTTCTGGGAATTCTTCATTTCTTTCCTTCTTTATTTACAGGCAAAATTGTCCAACATTTCATTTGAAAAGTATCACACGTAAAAACTCCAAACTTGGCATGATTATACTTACATATATGAAGTTTAGAGTTTTTGTAAAGAGGTTCAACAGTTTTGAAAATTATGCAAATTAGGGCCATTTGAAAATTTAAATCTTGATTATCTTCAAAACTATAATAGGTACAGGTAATCAATCTAACTTCAATTAATATGGTTGTAAAACTGCACATTTTTTTATAATTTACATGTGACCTCGAAATGTTAAAGGTCAAGGTCATTTGTTGCCTCCTAAGCATCCCCCAGACTCACTATTGCTTTCTTATGTGGGCGCTCGTCCGGGTCTGCCGTTTAGCGGAGGGTCAAGCTGCCGACCGTGCGATCGTGCACGCAGATATGATTGGTAAAACAATGCGGATGCACAATAGCATACTGGGAAGTGACGCTAATTGCGCAGCAGTTGTATCCAAGCAATGACAGGATTAAGGAGAAGGCGAGGCGTGGCTTGACCGCAGTCAGTTGTGTATTCATGGTTCTCACAGTAGCGGTAAATCTTGTGAATTGCGTAACCTAATTAGGCGGCTAATTAATTGCTTGTATATTGGAAACAAGAAAGACAATCATGAAGAGGGAAGAACTGGGAAAGTTGCTGGAAGACTGCTGAGGAAGGCAAACATGCAGGTTATTCCTTCGGACGAGCAGATCGATGCAATTCATAGTGCAGCAGTGGAACGACGGGACACGCTCTTGGTCCTGCCGACTGGAGCGGCAAGTCACTCATTTTTCAGATACTCCCCTCGTTGCTGCAGTCGATGGGAAGAGAGAAAGCCATTATTCTGCTAATACAGTTCCGCCCGCGTTCAAGTTATCAAACGCCAAACGCACCAACGCTTCCCAAACGATCCTCAAACGCAAACGAGAAAACTCAAACGCGAAGCAAACGCGTTGCAACTGCGTTGCAAACTCTTTCTTACAAACGCGTTTCAAACGCTCTAATAACAAAAACGTTTCAAATACTTCACCAAACGCATTTCAAACACTTTCACAAATGCATTTCAAACACATCCGAAGACGTCAATGACTTTTCATCGCAGAGTTGTTACAAACTAAAGCATTTCCCAAATGTTTGACGGTGGAAAAAAATCTCAATTCAACAAGCTATGCGTTCAGTTACTTTAATACTTAAACCTAACACAGAAATACAGGTTTAGTTGTAGGTTGAATAAATTTATTTGTACATGTATATGCACTTAAATGCAATATAAAGAGGGCAGAAGACTATAGGGGCCACATCCTTTTGATCGCCCCTCTCTGCTAAATTGTTTGACCAAGAAGAATGACCAGTTTCTGAAGGAACAGCCCACGAGGCACAGCACTAACCGCAGCTGCCACCGTGCTCGTAAAAACACTACCAAAGATAATGAACATCGATGTTTTTTTATTTTTTATTTTTTGGATTCAGGGAAAAAATCGACTGGCGTAACGACACCAACAACACTTTTGAAGTTTGTCTCCGCCCAAACATGATAGTCTATCGTTTGCCGTGTCAGTCAGCATGAAACGGCCGGTTCTCGAACCTGCTTCAGTGCTTGAATCTCCGGCATCCATAACCACTTTGAACAACCATGTCATTTTTAATTTTCAATTGCAATTAGCATTTGTTTGTTTGTTTGTTTGTTTGTTTGTTTGCTTTTTTTTTGGGGGGGGGGGGTAATCCTAATAAATATTCAAAGTGCAACGCTCAAAGGAAAAAGTCCTATACAAATAAACGACTTAAACGTCTTTTTTCTTACGTACTTGTCACAGATCCACGCATTTTAGCCCTTTTCCAAAGTGTGTAATTAATTAGTGAATATAAACACAAATATAAAAATTAAGACAGAGGGCCGAGTTGACTACTGCTATCTAAATTGTGAAAAGTTTTTCCCACGTATCCTTCACATGTTGATCATCGGCACTGATCCGTGATCTAAGCTGCGAAAAAACAACATAACAACAAAACAAGAGAGCTGATGCGATTTCAAATCCACCATCAGATTGGATCCCTTTGGTGTCGGTCAACAAAAGTACAAACCTACTAGATGCAACAGTAAATTTAACAAGGCCTATTTGAAACACTTGGAAATACATATACGTATCTATTTGGATATATATCGTTGCCGACTGTCGCCAGCTTGCAAACCTCACAGGAGTCAAGGCGACCCATGTCCATTTGGCTTGCCGTACACGTGTTACTGCTAGGTTTAGCCACAAGGTGTCACCCCCCAGCAACACCATGTGACCATAATCGTTAGCATACTCATTTGGATCATTAATTAAAAATAAAAGACTGACTTGGGAAATTGTTCCTTTCTGGATTCATGTTTTAATGATGCAAACACACATTCTTATTTGAGTTTTATGTCGAAATCTATTATAGATTGCATCAAATCCGCAAAATTGAATCAATATGAAACAAGAATGTTGGCGATGCCCACACCACTTTTATTCAAATGCAGCCTGATGTGGTATATATATAATCCGTTGCGCCTTTCACTGTCTAAAGTGTTGAGAAGATAAATGAAAGTCCATTGTACGTATGTGTAAGATATCAAATATATGTAAATATATATATATATATGCATCGAAATCACTCCCATGGGGGCTGCCACGCTTTGTAAATATATATATATATATATATATGCATCGATATACATGTATATATATATATATATGTATATATACCGCTGGCACATTTGATAATGTACGGCCAAGGCCCGTGGAAGCCTGTGACACAACAACACAAAGTCAAATGTATCGGAGTTAACACCCCTAATACAAAAATGGTATAGTCAGTCCTGGGTACACAGCTTCAAAGTAAGCATTACCTTATTTCATATGCACGGAATGGTCTCATTGGAATACGGGGGGGGGGGGGGGGGGGGGTGAAAGAAGAAAGAAACGAGAAGAAAATTGATACTGAACTTACCCAGATAAGTGCAACGATTGGGGAGAAACAGGATAAGAGAATCAGGAAAAAATTCATGCATTGTAAGACCTGTGATGTTAATCCTTTTTCTCGTGCGTGCGATACCGATTGCCAAGTGAGCAACTGTTGATAAATCACTCCCATGGGGGCTGCCACGCTTCGTCGTATCACACTACCGGAAGTGCGACCTGATTGGTCAGCGCGTAGCTCATTAATAATTCATCGTCTTGACCGAGTGGCGAACAGGGCTGAGTCAATTGGCCGAGAGGCCCTGACCACGTTATCGAGTTGATCAAGTTAATTAGTACAATTGCGTAACTGAATTAAAATACTGCCGGCGGACGGCAGACCCCGACGAGCGCCCACATAAGAAAGCAATAGCGAGTCTGGGGGATGCTTAGGAGGCAAGGTCATTTGGACCTTTGAAATTTTCATCCAGTCATAACTCAGTCAATTTATTTAATTTTGATCAAGTTGAACTCAAATCGTACCTATTTTAATACTGCACATTTTTGTAATTTACATGTGACCTCTAAAGGTCAAAGATATAGGTCACTTGGACCTTTGAAATTTTTATCTAGCCATAACTCGGTCAATTTTCATTCAATTTTGATCATGTTGGGCTCAAATTGTAAATGTCAAAGGTCAATGTCATTTGGACCTTTTAAAGTTTCATCCAGTCATAACTCAGCCAATTTCTATCCAATTCTAATCATGTTAGGCTCAAATTGTAGGTAATGCAACATTGCACATTTTTGTAAGAACTTGTAACCTCTACACAGCAAAGGTCAGGGTCATCTGGCCCTTCGAAAGTTTCATCTTGCAGTAACTTGGTCAATTTTCATCTGATTTGGTTCATGTTGGGCTTAAATTGTGGGTATTGTAACACTGTACATTTTTTTGCAATTTAAATGTGGCCTTCAAAGGTCAAGGTCATTTGGACCTTGAAATTTTTATCCAGCCATAAGCTGAATGGAATGTGAAGTACCAAAGGACAAAAGTTGTAACATTTAATATTTACAACTCTTGAAGGCACACAGACAGCAGACAGATTTGCTCTCAAGCAAATCTTCTTTTCTAGTTAACATTATTTTCAAGCTTGAAGTTCATCAAGCATTGCCACACTACTAGCCTTGATGCAATGAAGACAATAAAGTGTGCTTGCCAAGCATGCTACGAAATGATGATGATGATGATGATGATGATGATGATGATGATGATGATGATGAAGAAGAAGAAGAAGAAGAAGAAGAAGAAGAAGAAGAAGAAGAAGAAGAAGAAGAAGAAGAAGAAGAAGAAGAAGAAGAAGAAGAAGAAGAAGAAGAAGAAGAAGAAGAAGAAGAAGCTGGCATGTAAAATGCTGTATCTGTATCAGAAACAAAATACATTTTGCAAAGAGGCCACTGTACAGCAGACCCATTTAATGGTAAAGATTAGCACCCATCCCACCATTTCGCTGCTACAACTTTAGAAAAGCCCGATATGGTGTTTGCATTCTGACCATCCACAGGGTCCCAGCAAGGCAGGATAAATTTAGTCAGTGAGACAAGTGTCATAAGATCCAATTTCAAGAATGTAGGGCAATAGAGTATACATTAAAAACCTCCATGGTGGGGCATAGCTGTTTTCTTAATGTTCTGTCCTGCCCACATACACTACCAAAGCTTACTGGAATCAATTATCATCTCAGTATCCATGACAGGCCCAATTATCTACTTAACTGATAAGAAAACCAGTGCATCAATCACTAGTCCATGCTATGAACACATGCCATTATATGGGTGTATTTGAAATTTGAAGTCACAAATTTCTTGCAAGAAAGTTTATATTACACCCATGGGAGGTCCATTTATTAAACTGATAACAGGGACGGGGTTCTGCTCCACTCAGATATTGGTACATCATTTTATTTTGTTGTGTCCCCAAATTCCAGTATGCTAAATCCATACAGTGGTTCACTCTCTTGAGAGACCACTCCACTGAGAGGCAACCTGTCTTGAAAGACCACATTTCAGGATACTTTGCTCAGTACTTTTCTGATTATTTATACCTCCCATGATGGACTACTGTCTTGTGAGACCACAATTTGGTCATCCCCAAAGCTGGTCTTTCAAGATAGGTTACACTACACTGCTACCCTCATTAAGTAAATGACAAGTTTTTATAAGACCACTGTTAAATTAATTTGCATTCTACCTGGACATTGACTTCCCAGTGATCTTGAAAGCTAGTAAAATGTAGGCTATAGACTCCTTCTTCAGAGAGGACTGTATATGATGTTCCCAGCAAAAACTTTAAAATAACTGCTGATTACAGAAAATAAGAACGTTATAAAATAATGGCCAGTACAAAGTACAAAAAAATAAGAGAGCTCCCAGCATGTATGTATGGGTAATAAAACGCCCTAGTGCACCAGTACTGCAGTTCCCTTTAATACCGTCCTCCCATTTTCCAGGATGGAAATACTGAGATAGCGGTGCCTGTCACCAAAGACCATGCTTAAATGAAGGTAAATTGTGGTCTTATGAGAGGTACATGTACAAACTACCAAAAAACTGTACCAGGTAAGGTCTGTGCAAAAGTGGTCTCTCATCGGGGTGGTCATTAGCAACAGGTACTACTGCACTAAAAGTAAATTGTACATTATTATCCAATCAAAATATAACATTGATCATGTTATTGGCCAGTTGGATATTTCAATGCGACATTCCAATTGGAAAATCCCATTGGCCAAGTTAATTGGACAGTACAGTTGGACCAAACAAAAGTACATTTTGATGAACTCTACACAAAATAGACCATGAAAAGTAGATTTTTATAGGTGGTGAATGCTCTTGATACAGAACACAACATGTTAATAGATTACAAGACATGCAGGAACTCTGAAAAGATGGTTCTTATGGAAGTCTTGACCATTACTAGAAAGGGCTTAACCTTGGGATTTCACAGTCTCCAATAATATGTAAACATTCATATATATTTTTGATCAATAAGTTTGAACTTTTGCAGCAAACGTGTAGATAATCTATAATAAATGTGTTAACAGTAAAAGTTTAATGATATGTGGCTTTATATAGCTTATTTCTGAGCAGTTTTGCATGAGAGAAAAAGTTGTGGGATCCCATTGGATGAATGAAAAGATAGTATCCAGCTGGATCCCATTGGATACCATGGGCCGTCCAATGGGATACCATAGGATACCATGGTATCCCATTGATGGTAATTGTTTAATATCTGAAATTTGAGACACCTTAGGGAATATTTTTTGGTATTGACACAACAACCATGGTCATCCTTGTTAACATGCAGAATATCAGATTTCTACTTTGTTTTCTTTTTTTGCAATGTTCAGGTACAGATCCGGACCCAGTTCCTAGTCCGGATTTGTCAAGCCTCATGTTCAGTCTAGTATGGGAATACCATGGGCTTTGACAAAATTCCCATGACATTCCCATGAATGTTCTATTTGCGTTGTGTGTACCCACAGTGCTGCGAACACTACGGGGATGTATTGTGAAAGCTTGTCCCATTGTATATGGAACTTCCATATTAAGACAATAAATGCATGAATAATTTATATACTGTACAAAGAGGAATTTATTCCAAAGGCCGTGTACACCTCAGCTAAAGATGCCCGGCTAAAAGCCATTTTGCGACGTGGTTTTCACCCCCATTTATCCTTGTACGGCTTGGCCGCAGGGGTCACATTTATCCTGGACTCCATGCAACACCCCGTAACTCAACCTAATTGCTATTACGTAATTACTGACATAGCACTTAAGTCAATAGATTGGGGGCTCTAATTAAGCTTATCCAGTAGGTTTTCTGTTCAAATTTAATTTAAATTGTGATAATCATTTCAATTTTCAGAAAATGTTATATTGAATTGACACATTCATCATAAAAATTGGATGCCAGAAAGTGAAATAATGCATGTCTTTTGTACTATGACATGAAAGAAACTGGACACAGACAGCTGTTATAGTAATTAAGATATTCAGAGAATATGACAAACAAGCTGGCTGAGAGTGTGTGTGCAGTGATCAGAGACTTGCTTCAAAGAGTGTTTGACTTGCATAGGGAAAAGTGAAATGAGAGTAAAAACTCAATTTTCATGGTAGCTGAGGGGTACACATCATGATCAATAAAAATTCAAAATTGAAAGAAATGCACAATGATGAGCATTTTTTTTTTTTGTTGTTTTTTTTTTTTTTTTTTTTTTTTTTTTTTTTTTTTTTTTTTTTTTTGTGGTGGCCAACAATTGCATACATATAATGATATACAACTGATTGAAATAAATTACAGGTTACTTTGCTCCTGGCAAATTTGAGCCACAGCATTTTGTGACATTTTAAACCTTGCAACATAAATAAGATATTATAAACATGTGTAAGACTATAATTTAAAAAGAAGTAAAAAAAAATCAAAACTTCAAGTTGGCGTGTGCAAACGATACCCCCAACTGTACCTGTGTTCACGACGATAAGATGATTGTATGTGTTGTTTATCAAAAATAGAGCAAACTCGTGAGAATTATACATTATCACTGTACAAGTAAGCTTTATTGGCAAGACACATGGAGTCAGAAGTATTTTCAGCATAAGACTTATGGCCATCGGCTTTAAAAACATTATGATGTAAAGTGCGTGTACACTCTGCACCACCAGTCACCTGATAAATCAAATAAAACCCCATGTACACATACTCACATGCTGATTGATATCTCAATAAAGTTAAACTGCTGTTGGCCAACCACAAAACGTAATCAAACAGTATCACTCCACAAGGAGCATTTACACCATGTGTTAGCATAATCTGAATGGCGGTTTTGGACAAGAAGTCGAAACTTGTGAAAACACAGACAAATTCATCAAAAATAGAAAAAAAAATGCAGCACTACTTTTTGAACAGATCAAGGGATCCCTAGAAGTGTCCCTTTGCAATTTCGAATCCATTGGCCTAGCGGTCATTTTTAAGATTTTGCCAAAAAAAAAAAAAAAAAAAAAAAAAAAAAATCAAATACTCAATGGACTGTGACGATTTGAACACACTTTCCACACTGACCCAAGGTACATCACCACCAAGTTTGAAGTGAATCTGGACGGCAGTTTTGTAGAAGTCGAAAATGTGAAGTGTGGAAGAGGGAGGGACACACCCACAGATGATGGGTGCCTGACCATCACATAAGCTCAGCTGACTTACAAGTCAGCTGATCTAAAAAAAAAACAGAAAAATAAGTTTACCGTACATGGTGAAATCTATAGTCAGGCAGTAATATCTAAACATGCTAAAGGAGTCTCTGACAACAACTGAAGTTATCCATGCAGTGAAACCTCAGGTTAAACACACTATGAAGGATGTTAACTTATTGATATGTATCACGCTTTAAATATTCTGAGTTATTGCCGCTACTCATATCCGTGGAACAGCATTCATGCACAGTGAATGGAGAAAAGAAAAAGAAACCAATAGATTACTACCTTGACACGCTGTCTACATTTTAAACACACAACTTCTCCAGCAGACAACAAAACTAATTTTGCTCCAATAACGTGCATAAAAAAAACTATTGACAGCATATTTTTTTCTTTGAAGCATATATGTTTCTTTTGCTAATCCCTTGAGAACAACATGAATTAATGTTGAACAGAGGTTGAAAGTTTCTACATTAGCGTACTACCTAAAGATCACATTGTATGATCAGCGTGCCTCACAACACTGCATTGACACAAGTTTTTCAAACAACAAATTTACGTTTCTTTACAATCTGTCATTTAAACTTCCTTAATGTGATCTACACGCTTGGAATGAATTTACCGAAGGCCTTACAATAGCCAACTACTGCAATCACTTAAACAGGTTCATGTAACTTTTGTCTTAGTATATATGATATGATGCCTTTGTACAAAGTTTGAGGCCTACAATAATAATCATCGGTTAAGCTTAGGGTAGTAATTATTAGCCATACATGCAAAGTGACCTTAGGTCCTACAATATTCAACTTCCACACCAGCTTCAAACATATATCATTTTTATATTTATTGTGTCCTATGCATGTAATCATGTTGCAACCAGACACAAATTGACCTGTTGTCTTAGTACAAAGTTTAAAGTCACCCACAATACATCTTGCTAAGTATCTATACGTCATTCAGTAAAGACATAATGTGGTTGGCTTTCTTGAAAATTGAAACAAAGTTTGTCTTCTGACAATGCCATAATGAACACTAATTTCCTTTCAATTCAAAACTTTTAAACAACAAACAACTGAAAGTTTTACTTTAAAAGGCTATGACATGATACTCTTCAGAATAAACATGTTTAAATAAGATTAATATCCATGTCAAAACAGCCCCCCCCCCCCCAACTATGAAAATATATATGTTTGCTTGCACAATACAATAAAAACAAGACCTGTATTACTCTAGCATCTGATAACATGAAGGGCTGGAGATACATCAAAGGTTTTTCTATATAACAAGCATATTACCTTTCATACATTTTGAATTT
>OZ026616.1:59607482-59610509 GCA_964020975.1 Hermodice carunculata | reverse complement strand
ACAATATATTTGACAGGTTGAGAGGACCGGTTTAAAAGCACCAGTTGCCTTTTATGGGTGACTGCCTGTCTCAAGTCAGTAGTGAATTTCTTTCTTCACGTTGGTATTGGAAGATGAATGTTTATGTTTTGGTAACTCTTGAATCTCTTTGCTTCCATTGTTGAGTTGAAATATAGGAACATGGGTAATATTTGTCGGAGGTAGCTGAAAGTGCGACACATATTTTCACGCGGCATTGAAAAGTAACGCAAAGTGAGTCCGTTAATCCGGCAAGGAAGTTTCCTATTCCATCAAAACTGAAAAGTGGACGTGGGCATTGCGACAGACTTGATTCCTTGTGGCTTTGGATTGGATCGGGGGTGCCAAGCCTCTTTTCACAGGCATCTCCATAGATGTGGGCCTTCCTCATGGTAAACAAACCCATACGAAATGTCATTCTTTTCTCGGGTTTTGGCATGTTTAGAATAGCGTATAATATACGATTTTTACGACTTTATTATGATAGGTTACCCTAGAAGTATAGTTGGTTCAAAAAAGTTCCACAACGAACTGATTGAGACATAAAGCTGAAATTTTCTGACGGGGCTTGGACGGTAATGCTACAGATCGTTCACCGGCATATTTTACATGACCTGATCAACCAGCAGAATGTACTTTGCAGAGTGTCTTTCATTTACATTTCTTAAAGTAATGCTATTGTCATACTTTCCTGGCTGAAACATTTCCACCCCCCCCCCCCAACCCCCCTCTCGAAATCAAGTCTTTTGGGCCAAGTATCATTTGATATACCCCCATAAGGATAGGCCAACTTTGTACACATGAAATGTGACGGCCTTCTACACACCAGACTGCTGACAACATTAACCTCCAACTACGGTCAAGGCTCAATGCTTTAGTGCGGCAAATCTATCCAAATCATATTCTTTGTCAAATTTTTATCTGATTATCAAAATTTTGTAAAAGATTTAATCCGTCAAAATTGAAACTTACATTCTAATTTGGCAGATGGACACATCAAAATTTGATAGAAATGTGTATGGTATGTTCAGAAACATGTTTCTGATAAATTATAATGGGAAACTTGCGTCTACCAAATCATTTAGAGGACAATAGTGCACACGACTGTTTTGGTCATTGCTGAAACACATTAACGACTTCCATATGTAGCTAATACATTTGTCACAAAAAAGTGTAGCAAAAAATGATTTAAGTTGTAAACTCTTGATTTTGATAAATTGTGCACACATGTGCTTATGCCAAATTACAGCAGAGTTGTATGGGTCTATCCAGATATAGGTTTGTATATTCTATCCCTTGTGTGTGTAGTCCAGAGTAACCACAGACAGGCCGTTCTGCACCATGTAGAATTTATTGCCAAGCCACAAGCCTGTGTAGAACGGTCGGGTGCATGCCTGTCTTTCGCACTGACCACTTTTTTTATGTGCGCACACCTAGGATGTTGATTTATGGTTCGCACCGGTATTTGTCGTTGATCGCTGTTTCGACACAAAACTATCATTTTTTGTGTGAAATGATGGAGAATACTCTGAATTACACATACAAGAGATAAAAATAAAACAAATGAGGGTATCCTTCTGCTCCACTGGTACGATCTGGCGGGCCATCAAGTGTATACTTCTGCTCCGTGGGTACGCTCGTGCGATGCAGAAGTTACGCCCAGGCTCTCACACTCGTGCAATTTTAATATTATATTTTTAGCCTGTCTATCTGTCTACCATTCATGTATTATATTTTGGCATCATTGTGGTCAGCTTTTGACAAATGGAGTTTTCCAAATTTTGGTGTTTCACTTGGGAGAAAATTCAAAATGTATGAAAGGTAATTTGCTTGTTATATAGAAAAACCTTTGATGTATCTCCAGCCCTTCATGTTATCAGATGCTAGAGTAATACAGGTCTTGTTTTTATTGTATTGTGCAAGCAAACATATATATTTTCATAGTTGGGGCGGGGGGGGCTGTTTTGACATGGATATTAATCTTATTTAAACATGTTTATTCTGAAGAGTATCATGTCATAGCCTTTTAAAGTAAAACTTTCAGTTGTTTGTTGTTTAAAAGTTTTGAATTGAAAGGAAATTAGTGTTCATTATGGCATTGTCAGAAGACAAACTTTGTTTCAATTTTCAAGAAAGCCAACCACATTATGTCTTTACTGAATGACGTATAGATACTTAGCAAGATGTATTGTGGGTGACTTTAAACTTTGTACTAAGACAACAGGTCAATTTGTGTCTGGTTGCAACATGATTACATGCATAGGACACAATAAATATAAAAATGATATATGTTTGAAGCTGGTGTGGAAGTTTAATATTGTAGGACCTAAGGTCACTTTGCATGTATGGCTAATAATTACTACCCTAAGCTTAACCGATGATTATTATTGTAGGCCTCAAACTTTGTACAAAGGCATCATATCATATATACTAAGACAAAAGTTACATGAACCTGTTTAAGTGATTGCAGTAGTTGGCTATTGTAAGGCCTTCGGTAAATTCATTCCAAGCGTGTAGATCACATTAAGGAAGTTTAAATGAGAGATTGTAAAGAAACATAAATTTGTTGTTTGAAAAACTTGTGTCAATGCAGTGTTGTGAGGCACGCTGATCATACAATGTGATCTTTAGGTAGTACGCTAATGTAGAAACTTTCAACCTCTGTTCAACATTAATTCATGTTGTTCTCAAGGGATTAGCAAAAGAAACATATATGCTTCAAAGAAAAAAATATGCTGTCAATAGTTTTTTTTTATGCACTTTATTGGAGCAAAATTAGTTTTGTTGTCTGCTGGAGAAGTTGTGTGTTTAAAATGTAGACAGCGTGTCAAGGTAGTAATCTATTGGTTTCTTTTTCTTTTCTCCATTCACTGTGCATGAATGCTGTTCCATGGATATGAGTAGCGGCAATAACTCAGAATATTTAAAGCGTGATACATATCAATAAGTTAACATCCTTCATAGTGTGTTTAACCTGAGGTTTCACTGCATGGATAACTTCAGTTGTTG
>OZ026616.1:59569982-59597482 GCA_964020975.1 Hermodice carunculata | reverse complement strand
GGTGCGTGCGGCGCGTGCTGTTCTAACAGCAGACTTCACGTTAGACTTTGTTTATGAAAGCAAGATCAATGAAACACGATGTGCTGGCTGCTGACGTAACAAGCAACGTCAGCAATGCTCGAGAGGGCATGGTTGCTGGGATTTGTTACAAAGTTATGCCCGGAAAAAAAAAGACGAATTTACCTTGCGTGCGCATGTGACTGGGATAGAATATATCACTATGTAACGCAGATTCAGCCTGTATTTGCTACCGCCGACAATTTGGCAGGGAGAACTTCGAGAACCCTAGTGACAGGAAAAATATATCTGCAGTGATCAATACCATATTCTCTGCGTGTAATTATAATACGCGTATATTATACATGTAAGCATTTAATTATGGGTGTCAAAGTGCCAAATGCGAAAAAAAAACACAATATTTTTACGCAGCATGTATGTGCATGGTTGTCTATCTGGCGTAGTTTGTTTGCAGGAAACATGGTAAAATGAGGAGTCAGATTTATTGCTCTTGCAAAGAGAACAAATCAAACAAGAGCAAATGTGTACCAGTCATGGTGGCCCAGCTATACGTATTAAAATAGCCACAGTTTTAAATTAATAAGAAGTTTATTAGCAGTCTGAAAATTATGACGGACAATTTATCGAAGAAAGCTTGAAAATCGCGACCGAAAAGTAATCCTTGGAGTATATACAGACCCCCTCGTGAATTTAACAATAATTGCCACAAGTTTATAGAGAAATTTACTGTAGTTTTGCACAAAATGGACAGATTAAAGACAAACAAGTATTAATAAGAGACTGTATAATGTCGATTTACAAATTTATGATAAGTCTGCCTTTGGTCACTTTTTTATTCAACCACATCGTGTGTCTTTTTTTATCAGATTATCATACCTACCAGGTTCTCTGAGCCTCGTTATACCGTAATATATATATTTTTTTTCTTTAAATTGACTGGTAACATTAAGATGCAATCAAATTCTGGAAAATCAACTTCTAGAAATTTTAGAGCATTTAACTTCTTTTAAATACTGAGAAATCCTTGCTACTTAGTTTGGCGTAGTCAATAAATTTGTTTGGGTTAGTGAACGGCACCCGGACGCTACAAACAAATTAGAAGCAAAATTAATGGATGTTCATCTTCATGAGCTTCTTCAAGTACCTTTTTGGGCACATCCAAGTGACTCCTATTCTTTCTTGCATACAACTTTTGGTATTTCTTTGGAATAAAATTGTCGAGGTAAAGCATTAAAATATCGAAAACATAAGGAAAAAAAATCGGGACAGTGCAAGACATAACACGAGCCATGTCTTCCACAGATGGTTTATAGACATAATTAAAGAGAATATCCCTTGACAGTAACGATTGTGTAGTCCGTTTTGTAACTTTGCATACCTAAAACAGAATTCTGAAACATAACACTCTCGTTGATAAGAACTAATATTTTAGGGCTTGCTTTAATAGGCACGAGGAAGATATACAGAAAACATGGTCTAAAATAAATGGTGTCTCGCAGAGACGTAAAATGTAGATTTGACCTCGGGACCAAAGGTATGTAGCAGTATGTTTATGCCCGTTCAAATGTATATTTTATAATCTCAAACGGTAAAATACAGTAGTGTTACATAATCTGAAAAAAACACGTTCATTACCTTTCCTTTTTTAACCCTGCTGAGAGAAATAATCATGTTCTACGAGCAAAACATTGGTGTGGGAATCTTTATTTAATATTGAGCCCCACTTTATGTCTGGTGTTCGTTGTGGTATCCTTCTGAAGCGTGTTTGCCATAGTGCAGTGCTCTTCGTAGAGTCCGACGCAAGCGGCCACGCGCAGTTGAGTCTTGAACAAGATGTCAGTGAGAAGCACCAAGTTTAACCTTAGGACATTCCATTTGCCCTGTGCATGCATATTTTCTTCAACGGATTATTTGCGTTGGGCCATGGTGTTCCTCCTAATAAGTTACAGACCACAGTTGTGGTTGGCTGATTGCGCATCTCAATGGAGATGGTCACTAATTGTGAAAATACTTTGTTTTCAGCATGCAGTAGCTTCTGTTTAAATGAAGTTACCTAAGTCAGGTTTGCTGCACCACAGAGTAGCTTCATCGGTGGTTTTATAGGTGCACTGTTTTCTAGGCAAGGTGGGAACTTCATGGTGGGGAAGGGCAATGGTATGACCCTTGCAACAGCACATTCCATACAACTGTATTAAGCTGACATCCAGGTGTTATTTTGTATTACAGTTATCACAAGTTAACGAGCTAGGGATTATGTGGCAAAAATCCATTCGTGTGTTTCTGACATTGCTGTTAAATCCCCTTCACGAATTTCAAAATACCAAAATACTGTTGTTGTTGTTGTTTTTTTTTTTTTTTTTTTTTTTTACTGAAAAATGCTAATATAAAAGATAAAAGATAAAAGTATTTATAACCGTGGTTTGTGGTATATTAGGGCTAACTCTGTATGTATTGGGGCTCGCATGGTCATGTTGTTATTCCATTTCCGTCCATTAAGCAAGTTACAAATGGGATGTCAGCACTTTTTGACGCTGGCTGGAGTGATCCTAACTACTTTAACATGTATGGAACATGTACGATTTGGGCCTGGAACTGTAGATCACAAGGCAAATGAAGCTTTTCCTTTTTGGTCGAAATTATCATTTCCTCGGTTTTATTGGGATTGAAATCTACTTTCCATTTTCTCCACCACTCTTGAACAACATGTAAATTTGCGTTAAAATGAATAACCGTTCCCTGACGAGTCCAAACAATTTCCATCAAGGTTGTATAATCCCCGAATGAGTAAGCTTTACAAGTAATATCGTCAATTGAGTCGTTTATGATTACCAGAAACAACAAAGGACCTAAAACGCTGCGCTGAGGAGCGCCGGATTAAATATATACCCAATTCGAAAAGCTGACCTCTACGCCAACCCCCTGCTTTCTATCATTTAAACATGACTTAATCCTTCCAAGTAATGGGTCATGTAAACCTCAATGGTGTAATTTTAATAAAAGGCCACGATGCCACACACGATCAAATGCTTTCAAAACATCTAGAGATATCGTACGTACTTCTTTGCCCTGCTCAACTGCTTGGCTTATTCATTACAATGTTTATCAGCTGAATAACAGTACTGTCCATCCTTTGGAACCCAGGGTTATAATGCGTCAGTACATTGTAACTTGTTAGAAATCCATACAATCTCTTGAATACACATGATTCAAACATTTAGACACAGAACAAAGTAGAGAAACTGGTCTGTAGTTTAAGGGACTGTGTGGATCACCCCTTTTAGGAGAGCTGATACATAAGCTTTTTCCCACATATCAGGGAAATTAGAATTTTGAAGGGAAGCAATAAAACAATTTAGTAAAAGGAGTGTTAATATACTGGGCGAACAGTCGTTGAGGCTTGTTAGGAATACCATCAGGACCTCCTGTCTTACTTATTGGTAACCTTTTAAAAATTAAAAGACCTCGTTCTCAGTAATTGTAAAGCTGCCCAACATTTGGTCAGTTTTATATTCCATCACAAGTAGTTCAGAAATAAAGTCGTCTTTTATCCACTGAGGAGCAAAAATTATTTAAGCAATTTGCTTTTTCGACAGGATTTATGTGGACAGATCCAGCATTGATCAGATAAGGAATAGGTTTATTAGAAATCCAATCACAAGCTTGCTTCAGCGCCTTGCCACCACTTTTTTGGTTCTGTTTTCGTATAAGAAAGAATTTCACAAACTTTTGAAAAAAAAATATTTATTTCGGCAAATTTGACCATATTGACAACGTTATTTCTGAGTCAACAATACCAGGTCCAATCATTTTGATCACCAGACTATTTCCACCGCCTATAAGCGCGAACCCTGACTTTCATTTGATGACTCGCACCTGACATGAACGGCTTGTCTTTGGGTCTGATCGTAGCCTCTTTGTGTGGTATACAATCTGATGCTACTTCCGCCATTAATTCAATGAAATAACGACAAGTGTCGTTGATTTTATCAAATATAAACATAGAATTCCATGGAGCAACTGATAATAATTTGTGCATTTTATCGTGATCCACATTATGGTAATTGCGAATAACTTTTTATACGAGTTACCTTTACCTAAAAAATATTAGTTCCAATTAAAATATATTCATTGTCGCAAGTAGAAATAGGTGCACAATTTGAGACCGTGCAATTAAGAGTACCCTCAATAACAAAGACAAAGATAAGTAAAGAGTTTGCTCTAGTCGATTCCGTTACTAGTTGCTGCAAATTTAACCTATTACAGGTTTTCAAAAATTCCCATTCAAAGGTAGTGCTACATGTTTATTTGTTTGCTTTTTTTCCCGAAGAAATATCCGTAAGATTAGAACGGCCAGTTATGATTAGGGAATGAGGAGTTTCAACAATGATCTTTCCTGTTCGTGAAAGCAATCGAGAAAGTATCTACTTTCGGCTAAGTTTTGACTCGGTTGTCTATACAATGATGCTACAAATGATTTACATTTATTAAAAGTAGTTTCAATGACAACTGATTCAATGTGAGGTAAGCTGAGGTCAGACCTCAATTTAGGATTCCAAGATTCGCAAACAGTTATTGCCATACCGCCTCCGAATCTGTTCCGATCACATCTGAAAGGGATATTAAAGCCGTGTATTTTAAGATCGTCAGTTGCAATGGAATAGTCCAGTTACGTTTCATTCAAGCATATTATATCTTTGCTGTTATGGAGACATAAAGTTTCTAGTTAGTCTGACTTATTATTAGCAGTTAAGCTGTTAACATTTAAATGCAGCAAATTCATAATTTCTCGTGGTCCAGGACCTGGATTTGGGTAAATATCACCAGATAAGCATGAAAATAAGTCATACAATACAAAAAATATGGACAGATTCAAACGTATAAGTCTTGATGCGTACATCAGTACTAACAAACTATACCCAGTGTAAGTGAACGCTTTTAAACTTCGACTGTTCCCCAAGCGTACGTTCGGTCTTGACACACTGGGGGCTTTTGTACACAACTTTTAGAGTGAGGACAAGAATATGATATTTCCAGCTACAAGTGAGCGTAACCAAACATACACAACAAAACATCTTGGCAGGTCCATAGCTCAAAGTAGGTTGCAATTAAACTGCAGCTCCACTGGTTTTGGTGATTTAAACATCAGCCTCTTCCTGACTTCGGCAGGATTTAAGTCACATGAAATATGCAATTTTTTAACGATTGCAAGATTGTAAGCATGGGATTATAGATGTTTCTGCCGGTCAGTACGAACACACACAAACAAGATAAGGAGTAAAACATTCAAACAAGAAAGCACAAAACGAAAATAATCGATACACACTAAATGACTTCAGACCATGCGCATAGCAAATAGGTAATACAGTTTCAGTGTCCTTTGTTTCTGCCTTGCATTAGAATACGTACATTAGCATTTATCCCTCATGCTAAATGTTTATTTTTTTTTTGGACGTATGTACTAAAAAAAAAAAAGAAAAAGAAAAAAAAAAAAAAAAAAAAGAAAGCAAGCAAAAAGGAAACTTAAAGTAATAATAATTAAAAAAAAAAAGTGCATACTATCATTCAAAATAAGAAAGCAACATAGGATTGATGGACGTTACAGTTAATATTACTTACTGATTCCATTGGGGTGCCTAGATCAAGTGTATGACCTTCTTTCGGCAATACATACACGCACCTACAAAATGTGCGACCTTTCGTAACAGAGCACAACATCATGCGGGCCACAAAGAAGGGCAGCCAATTAGGTCGCAATGCATTGCAAAACACCGGCAGGAAAGGACCGACAGGATCCATGGCGGATTTGTCACAAGTGTCGACGCAAACGTAAATTTAACACATTGTGTATTGAGTAAACTTTTATTTCTTTTCACCACAAAGGAAGCCAAACACAATTTGAGAAGATTTATTAGGATGGATTTTGCAGAATTTTTGGGGAATCAAGTTTTCTGGCCACATTTCAAAAGGACAGATCAGTCCGAGAGTTCCAATCCTTCATACCTAGAATCTAATTTGCCTTGTTCAGGAGTGTGTCAGTGCCCTCGTCGGAGCGCCCTCTGGCACCAAGCACCCGTGGCTTTAGCCGAAGCTGATCTGCCCTACTACGATTGGTGGACATACCCTTACTGACACATGCGTGAAATTCGCACTTTAACTTGAGTATAGAAAAAAAAAAAGCATGCTAGCTGGAAAGAACCAATTTTCCGTCACTTCTAGATACAGACTTAAGGCATCAGAACCATATTTCAATATGCTCTCACAATCTCTTCCCATGAAAATTCACTTTTTGGAATTTTCGGTTAAAGATGTTGGTGATCTTGTTTCAAACCGTGAGGTTTTGTCGTTAGCTTTGTACCTCTGTGAGAAAAGTAGACCTAAAATTGCTCGTCACTGAAAGCATCTGTCAAAAGTCAAGTCAGGTGCCAGTGTTTGTTTAAACGTGCTAATTAACCTATGCACTAGCCAGGATAACTTCATTTAGGCATGGTTTC
Source organism: Hermodice carunculata (assembly GCA_964020975.1). Classification (NCBI taxonomy): domain Eukaryota; kingdom Metazoa; phylum Annelida; class Polychaeta; order Eunicida; family Amphinomidae; genus Hermodice; species Hermodice carunculata. The sequence continues at coordinate 59,590,973 of OZ026616.1, read as the reverse complement.
CCATTATGCATGCAATAACTGGTCTAATTAGGTTCCAGTTTATTTAGCAATATGGGTTATAATTATTTTCATGAGCATAAAAAAAAATAGCTCAAGGATATGCACGATAAGATCAAAAATATTCATTTACAATGTATTTTGATATTTTTGTACTTTGGCAACACATCCAACGGCAAGTCCTTTGCATGGTTATACCATAGACAATAAAACAATGTGAGGGAGCCGGTACATTGTAACGGCCTGTTACTGTTTCAAATCTTCTCTTTCACCATTCACTGCAGATTTGTCTGAAACATATTTTTACATGACACTCTCAAGTTTATGAGAGCCTAGCTCAAGAAAACATTTGATCAATTCGTACAAACTCAGTGGGATTTGGAAGATAAGAATTCAACTTAAGAAGTCATTTCCCAGTTTTTAGATATTCCGTTTCTTTATGTGACTATTGTAGCTCCGAAATTGATGTAGTTGTCGGCATCTGCCCAAAACTCTTTGAATGCTCATAAAAAAAAAAAAAAACTTTCATGATTAAAAATAAAAATTTCCTCACCAACACATCTGATGAATTATAATAACAGACCAGGTCTTTTTGTGCCTCTTCAGTTAAAGCTTTACTTGCCAATTTTCTCAACTGAGGGTCAGCTTTTTGCTCCTTGGTCAGTGTATCTTGTTTCAATGAGGCTTTTGACTCTGATGATCATTGTTGTATACCTGGTCAGAAAGGTTACTGTTATGGCTTGCCCCTGAACTCAAGTTGCCTTAATCGCTTACTTGGTCCTCCAGGTTACCAACAAAGAATGTCTCTGCTAGTGCCAGACATTCATCATCCTTGTCACTGGTTTCTTGTTAAGAATCTCTAAGAACCATTGACGTTGTCACAGCACAGGAAAAGTGCTCAGAAATTCCTGCTCAAGATGTTCTGTGTCCTCCCTCGTGACTGGCTTATCTGTTAAAACTGGCACTGGTTTACCTTTTACATTATCCCCTGCTATATCATTCCTTAGAAGGAAGGTCACACCTTCTATCAGGATACTAGGTACAATGCCTACAATCACTGGTCCAATTTTGGAATCAGACTTCAGGTAAACTTGTGAAGCAGGACTGTTATGCTATTTTCCTCAACACCCTTAAGTTATACACTGGCATTTTGATAAGTTTCATCTGACAAGGGGAGAACATCTCCCAACAGTAAAGACTGGGCAGCATCAGTGTCTCTTAGGATCATAACCGCCTTCTGGTCAACAACATTTTCTTTGAGTGACTTCAGCCCTACCGATTTGAAACTTCCATAGCCATCAAATATGGACTCAGTTACCCCAACAGGTGGGTTTTCAAATTTAGCATGGGGAGTATCAGAATGTCCATCAGGCATCTTTAAAGGTGTATGCCTCTTTATGCTGGCTAAATCCACTGGTCTTCCAATACTATTTGGCATTGGAGTAGAAAACACTCAGATTTCACATGACCCTTTTTATGGCAGTAACTGTATGTGGGTCCACAAAGGAACTTCTGCCTAGTGTTCTGATCAGCAGGTTTTTCAGACGAATGATAATTATTAGGCTTTTGTTCTCCTGATTTTTGATGGGGGAGAGGTTCCCCGTTCCGTCTGTGTTTTATTCAAATTTAGGTCTGAACTGACCCTGTTTGGGTTTTCCAAAGAAGCTTTTATGTGTCAACTTATAGTCATCTGCCAAAATTGGAGTTTCATATAATTGTCTGTCATACACTCATTCAGGTAGGTCTGAAATTCTTTTGCAATGCAACGTCTTAAATCTTCCACCGCAGTAAGTTCCCTTAATTTGTCAAAATAATTTTCTATTTTCCTGGAGGCACACCACCTGTCAAACAGATTCCTTTCTTTCTGGTAAATTCCACATGAGTTTCAGCTGGTCCCTTTTGGCTGTCCCTGAATTTTAGTCTGTAAGCCTCAGTTACTAGCCCACATGCTTTCAGAACAGCGTGTTTCAACACATCATACTCAGGACTTTGTTCTTTGGATAGGTAAATAAACTGCTTGTGCTTTTCCAATTAACACATTTTGCAACAGAAGAGGCCACACCCTTCTAGGCCATTCTAATGTTTCAGCTATTTGCCCGAAGGACAGAAAGAGTTTGGACAATTACATTTCTTCAAATTTTGTTACCAAGCGTGCATTCTTGGCTACATCAAAAGATCCTGACTGTGCTGAATTATCTGATCCAGAATACCTAAGTTCAAGCTCTCTGAGCTTTAACTCGTGTTTTCTTGCCTCTCTTGCTAATTTTAACTCATGCTCTATTGCTTCCTCTCTTGCAGCCTATGTTTTTCTTTCATCAGCTTCCCGTGCTCTTTCATCACTTTCAAGTTTTAATTTAGCTAATTCCAGCTGAATTGCCAAACATTTATCCTGTGATCCCTCATCCCCAAGGAAACCTTTTTTAAGTGTATGTGAAATTATCAATTGTTAAAGGTATTTTCCTGATACCTGGTGTTACTTCTAAATCTAAGTATGTGGTTACAACTTCCAGGTCGTCCTTTACCAATTTATCAAAATATTTCACTGTTGTATCCTCATTAGCCAGAAACGCACTTGGATCTATTGACGTGTTGCCCTATTGTCTGTGCATTGACCAACTACTATGTTTATAAATACCATATATCCTTTGTTAAAGCCAACTAGAAGATTCAGTATTGAGAAACTTCCGGAATTTTCAAGATGATTCAACTGTTATGTTTTTAATGCAAAATAATTCAATGTTTTTGTTTCTTAAATTTGATCTCGTTGATATTGGATTCATCCCGGATGAGCCTGCACAATTTGGCAGGATGCCCACCTTCTGAATATTAGCAGAACTCAACAAAGAATGACAGCAATGATATAACTTAAACAATAGCAATATATTAACAATCAAAATCAGCACACAGTAGGTTAACCTATCTCCATTGGTATTTCAACAGTCAAACAGTTTCATGTAAATCCTAATCCCTGGTGAGATTATACACAGGTACTGTCCTACAGTTCCACATCCTATGACAGGTGGCAAATGATTTGGTACAAATTCCACAGAGGTATGGATGGGTTTTAATGTAGTACCGAAAGGTGTGGTGCTGATCCAATCCCATAGAGGTATGGTTTGGTCCCAATGTGGTAAAATGTACCAGTCAACTCAACGATTATGTCAAACTCCACAGATACAAAGTGTAAATTGATATCCCCAAATATACAGGCCCAACCTAGATACTGTCCACACTCCACAGGTACAATGTCAACAATGGATCACAGTCCCAATGACTTGATGATAACACACAGCATCTCTCTCTCTCTCTCTCTCTCTCTCTCTCTCTCTCTCTCTCTCTCTCTCTCTCTCTCTCTCTCTCTCTCTCTCTCTCTCTCTCTCTCTCTCTCTCTCTCTCTCTCTCTCTCTCTCTCTCTCTCTCCCTAGTCAGGAAAATATCTGCTTTATATCTAAACACAGACCTGTCTGGATCAATTCATAATACTGTAGGTCAGCATTGTAGCTTATTCCACGTGTTTACCCGTTACGTGTAAGTCACACATAAAACAGGCCAAGTCAGTAACTGTGCAGTGACCCCGCAAGGTATTCAATGAACTCAAAGGCCTGGCACACACTCAATAAATAGAGTGACCTCTCAAAATGAAAACAGTCATAAACATTTTGATAACAACCAAGTGTAAAATAATCATGTTGACTGATATATCGGATTCACATTTTTATGATTGGGGGCAGGGTAAAGATGCGTGCATGCACAATGTATTCCAGCATGAATTCGTTTGAATGATTGCTTTATACCATAAACAATTAGGCTCACATGCACGTGTTTGGTGGTTATGGCATGCAACTAGTGCTATAATTACAGTGTTTTCTAATTTGTGCCATTATGCCAACATACGTGCCTACTTTGTTTTGCAAGCTCGCTTAGCAATCTACACATGTCCACAAAATTACAGAGCACATTAAATTGTACACACATTAATAAATGTTGAACATGCACTAATGTTTATCTATAAAGTTTTTGAAAGTTGGTAAGCACCATGGTGACATTCCATGCTATTCTGATCACACTGTGAATGCTCACAGTTCTCTGCAGATATATCTATGTTTCATGTTTGACATCATAATTGTACAGCAGAAGGCTTCCACTGGTTTGCTGATCATAACGGCGTATCCTTTCTTCCAGGATAGTATGATGTATCACTGCTATCCGAATAATGACAGGTATTGCTCTGAATAGTGTATTGGGTAAAGTTCTTGATATAATTGTTCTTCATAGTAACAGGGATACACATCTGAGTGAAATTTGGCTTAAAATCCAAGAGCTCCGCAAATAAGGCTATATTTGAAGCCACTGAATGTATACATTGTTACATGAGATGTGGTTCTGATGTTCACGCAGTTTTGTTGGATGCAAGAAAGGCATTTCATAAAGTTCAGCATATGAAAATATCCAGGTTCATAATTAAGATGGATTTCTGCTAGGCTTTATTTCATTTGTTACTCAATATATGTAGGTCAAACAATTCGCGTATAATGGAAAAATTCCATTTCAAAAATGTTCAAGCAGGTGTACAAATAGCTTCAGCCAATGTTGTATACTGTCTCCCATCCTCTTTAATGCATACATTGGCGAACGTTTCACCGAACTCAAAGCCTTTTGCTTTGAATGTCATAATGGAGGAAACTTTGTTGGAGCATTGGTGTATACTGATGACTGTATTTTGTTTGTGCCTAGCCTGACACCCAAGTTCTGACTGTTACAAAGTTGTTAAATTACACTGATGGATATAATGTAAAATATAACCTTATCATATCTCAACTTTGTGTGAGAGCACCCAATATGTAAAAAGTTGCAATCACTTAAGCTACACGATTGCGTCTTGTGTTGTTATGGACAATATGCGTGATACAGGACTCAATTGTGAAACTAGTATACTCTGGAAGTTACCAGATATTAATTGCTTAAGGCACACTACATACATTTATTTCGCTGCTAATTGTGAAATCTTATTGATAAAGATGTGCATGTTTTTTTTTTTTTTCTTTTCTTTTTTGTAGTTTGGCAGAAAGCCATAAGATATATTTGGTCTTTTCGAGACAGGGCACAATGATTTGCTTTACCCTACACCAATGCACAAAATGATGTTCACATTGAAGCTCAATTGCATTAACTTTTCCTTCCATATTTTTATAAGTCATACCACAGTACCATATACTTGTGAGTATTTTGCCCAGATGACTTATGCAGTCAACCAGCATGTATCTCCTGCAATTACATATATTTCGGCTCGAAAGTTTCAGTTTCCTGGAATTAATTTCTAATGGGTCATGCACTCATTCTTCGGCATTCCTTTTGGACATTCTAGCAACACAGAACTTGTTTCTTCATTGATAAATGACCCTGCCAGATCCAAGATGGTCGGATGGAATCCTGTATTATGAAGGAAGAATGTAAAGACATTATGTATTTTTGAGCACGTGCTAGCTACTTGTTATTATCTATTTTCGAATCACAATACCTGCTTTTTTGTCACAGTAGTGCTAAAATTGTGTGGTGTGTGATAAATGAATAGTACATGTATTTTTCCAATTGGTTCCTATTTTGCCGTACGAAGCAAAGTTATAAATAATTACTCTGCTCATGCCTTACCCTAGATAGAGATCGAGAATGTGTTGGCATATGGTGACAAGCCATACAGGGGATAGATCCAGGGTGTTGCCCTTTTCCCAATTGTTATATCGTATTGGCATACGTCGTTGTATCAAACTCTAATATAATATATTAAAACCAAAATGCCACTCAGCCCAGGTCAAGTCTACTAAGACATGATGTGATTAATTAAAAGATTGGTAAGCGCATGCATGAAAGAAATAAAGAATCTGTGTATGTTTAGAAGCAAGTGCTGGAAATACTGCATTTACGGCAACAACCCTATGCTGGTGTACGTTATTAAAAATACATGCATGCGTTTTTTTTTTTGTTTTTTTTTTGCTGGACGAATTCATTGAATAGTACCAACATGTGTAATGAATGCTAGTATACCTGTCATATAACAAGAACTTGTGTACTTTACAGTAGCATGTGTCTCATAAATAAGAAAGTGAAGGTCAATTTGCGTATACACATGTGCCCACTAATGCAAAATTGTGCGGTACCCTCTTGTTTTGGAGGCCCATGTTGGCATTTTATTTAAACCGGTTTCTAATTGGGATATCTATAAATTTATTAATTCTCAGTTATTTATCACATCTTCTGGGACAATACAAGTTATTTTGATGTATATTGAAGCATATTTACATGTGTAAACTTTTTTTTCTATCTTCCCGCAGGTGAATATTTTCGTGGTTTTCCTACCTCTAGCACTAGAGATTTACCAACCAGTTTGGCACTAAGGGTGCCCATGTGCGGAAGGCAAGCAAATTGGTCATGTTTCGTCACCTTACAACATCTACCATGTGGTAGGAGGTGCAGAATTTTTAGGAGCCAGTTTTTGTAATTATAAAAACAAAAGCTGTTTAACAGTTATTTTTGTCTGCCCATACTTAGTTGACATGGATTTTCCAAACTAGATGCTTGCTATTATTTATAACCAATTAACCACGCATGTATGTTTAATGACATGCATTAGATTTTTTTTTTTTAATTTATGACATTTCGTATTTAATCATAGTCCTTTTGGCTCTGAGCATAACCAGGATATAGCTGGGAAATTTGGTCTGTCCTCTGTGGTTTCTCTTCCACTTTTCTCCATCCATACCTAATACTCAAGATGCACCAGTTACTCATTTGGCCAAATAGCTGAATACATAAAATTGGGCATGCTGACAGAATAATAGATTTCACCAAACTTAGTTGCCTTTTTCCAGGAAAAAAGTATTTTTTTTTTATTACTGTAAACTTTCTATGCAAATAATGTCATATATTGAAGTTAAATATTTGAGCAAGTAGTATATATGGTAATCTATTCCGTTTCCGTCCGACATTTATGTCCATACCGAGTTCCGTACAGCAGTGCGTGTTTTTTACTTCACATTTTTCTCTTGTCTCATTCTGGCCTCGGAACCAGATAATATATAGTCGCTCTCACTTTGGCTGGAACCGTTCGACTGTGCATATCGTTGTTGCCCGTCAAGGCCCTCCTCGTTTCCATGTGCATGATTTGTATTATAAGTTCAGCTAAACATCGTTCCTGCGCTATGTTAAAGTTTACGTTAAGCCTGCACTGTGATTAACTTTTGTCATGGGTTGATCAAGAGCACCAAGGTCTACTAACTTGTTCTTTGCATTCGGCATCCTGTTTGTCTTCTAAGTGCTTACGGTCGGTCTTCTACATGCATCTGTGCATCTGTGTCATCCTGTAACCTGTCATCAACTGTGAATAAAGAATGCAATTGAACAAGCTGTTATATCGTTGGTCGTGATGTTAAACCCGGAGCAAAAGTAATTAACAAATAAAGCATCTTGTTTTCTTAAAAAAAAACTGGTGTGGAGTACAACACAAATCTTGGTACTTTAGTAGATGATCAACTTTGTGCACATGTTTATTGGACCTATTCTGAAATTGGCCTACATGAACATATATAAAAGGTTGATGGGTTCCATATATTTATAACCTGGGTTAAGTATTGGACATTTTTGCAAACCGAGGGTAGGGTAATTATTAAAGCTATAATATGGCTATATGGAATCTGGATGCAATAAGTTTTTCTTTCTCCAGGACGTTAAGACCCCAATGATTTCCGAGAAATAGAAAGGATATAGGAAGGAAATATTTCTGGCCATGTGTAAAATGCATACGTCACTCAAATAATCAGCAAGAGGGAATAATATTAGATTTGTGTTTCCCTAATCACGTAACTAATAACACATATTTCAACCAGGTAAGCAGCAACAATCAAGACTCCCGATCTCTGTTTCCAAAAGACCGAAGCCAACAATGCAACAAATTGATATGACTTGCTGTTTTATAACACAGAACAGACCATATTTACAAATTCTAGCATTTTATATGTGAATTTGCAATGTGATGAGTGTATCTGCACTCACAGGAATCAGTACATCTAGATACAAGACCATTGCTTTTGGAGACAAGTTAAAGAAATATTTGAGGGCAGAGGCGGTATTTTAGATAAATGTTAAGTGGACCGCCAGGCCAATCCTGTGAAGTTCTGTGTTGTAAACGTTTTTTTTTTTCTTTTAGATAGGAATCAACTATCTTCCATATAAGTAAATGTAATTTCATTGCATCACAAACAATTACAGTGAGTAAAACTGGGGATCTAAACTAAGGCATGAATCTCTTAGTCATTCAACTGATCTGCATAAGTGCAACCTAGTAAGGCCTCGGACCCCTAAATTGCAATTTAGCTCAGCTGACCTATTAGTCAGGCTGAGCTTTTAAGAAGCCAAGTCGTTCGTCCGTCGTCCATTAGTCCATGCTTGCACAATTACATTTTAGACTTCTTCTTCAAACCTTTACCCATATCCACTTCAAACTTGGTGGCAATGTACCATGGTTAGATCTCTATCAAATTTGATCAAATTCTCAAGCTGCAGTGATTTTTTTTTTTTTTTTTCGTGAATTTGTTCTTTTTTGGGGCAAATCATAAAAAATCTTCGTCTCTAAAACCACTTACCCAATTGCTTTGATATCACACAGAAATACTCCCCGGGACTCCATGTTTTTCACATGTTGACAATATGGCACTGAAGTGTCTTTTTTTTATTGTTATTTTTCTTAGTACTTTTTGTGTGTTTTTACATTTTTTGGTTTGTCCAGAAACAGAATTAATCAGATTTACCTTGAACTTTAGTAGATATGTTGCCTGTGAAAAGGTCGCACAAAGTTGTCCACTATGTGGAACTGCTGTGGATTCCGAACAGTTAACATATTCTGTATTTTTTTTTTTGTTTTTTTTTGTTTTTTGTTTTAATTGGGGTACTTATGGGAAAATGCAGTTTTCCTATTGATTGATATGCAAGTTAATGGCCATTCTAGGGCTATTTCACATTTTCGACATTTTCTTTTAAACTGTAATGTAGATTCACTACAACCTTGGTGAAAATGCACTTTGGGTGGGTCTCTACCAAAGTTTGTCATATAGTCGTTTTTTCAGGGATTTGGGGATTTCTTATCAATTTTTTTATGAGCATATCCTTAGAAATCTTCATAAAAATCACTCACCCATTTGCTTTGATATCACAGAGGAACACTGCTTTGGTCTCCTAGTTTGTACACAAAGTTGTAAAGTCTCCACTGTGACTTAAGAATGAAAACAGAAAAAAAGTCCCTGATGTATTGTAAAAAAAAAAATCTGGTTAGCTCAAGTGGATGACCACAGAATAACCATAGTGATCCTGATTGGGATTTATAATTGTACTAGGGGAAGTGCGGTGAAAATCCCCTAAAGGTTGAACTGTTATTGGCTGACCAATGGAGTCCCTAGAGTGTGAATGTAGTAATATTGCGATTTATTATAATAGCTGATGCACTGGAAAAACCCAAACTACTAAATCAAGGGATGTGTGTTGTGCAAAACATAAACTATATACAGTCACAAGACAATAAGTCAGGACAAGATGTCTAAGCAAGTTACAGGATATATCAATTATTTATGACAGTGATGGATTGGAGGTTGTACAGTACATGAAAATGTGTTGTATAGAATTGGAATTGATTCTTTCCAAAATTAATTAAATGATAATTCAATTGTATTTTGAGATTGTATTAATCATGACAAGTCTGTACATATAAATAGTAAGTCTTTTTGATCATGTTTGTTCACCATCTTATGTCTTTTCTTGTATTAAAAAAAGAAGAGGGGAAATTCCATATGTACAGTAACTGATAGAGGGAGCCTGTGTAAAGTAAGGCCAAAATATAATTCAAGGTTTTGACATCACTAAGTCATAGATTGTTTTGATGAAACTTAATAAAAACAGGATTTAACTGTTTCTGACTGGATTTAAGCAGATAATTCTGCTGCATAGCAGTTTTCCCTGGGACATTGCATTGTTCATGAGTCATAACTGTGTATAGACCGAGGACCATTTGCCATGCAAGGCAGAGTTATTCTCTCAGCTTTGCGAGAGAGATCTGGAAGACATCAGACTAAGGGGAGCTGAGCCTAACAGGTCTGTTATCAATATCTTGATGTACCTGAAGGAAGAGTAAAGATTGAAGTTGACAAACACACAAACTTGGAGGATTGTCTTTGCCATTGCAGACTAGCGTACATTGTGTGGATTGCCTGTGATCTTTTTTTTCCACCAAAGGAGTAAGATCACACCGTAAACTGACTTGGTGGTTTACATAATTGGCTTTGCTTGCCAGGATCTCCTGCAACATACTATTCTGATAGCAGATGGCTCAACAAGGCCAGGACTACATAGTTGTAAGTAGTTCAGACTCAGAAGATGATTGTGTCATAATTGACCTTCAAGATGGTACCATAGACGGGCATCAACATATGCCTGAACCAAATCCACCTTAAGCAACTCCAGATCCAGACCAGTTCCAATCACTTCTAGAGAAAACCAACGCAGAGGAGGTGCCTGTATGCAGATCGCAAAATCGACCCTTGCAGAAAGGAATAATTGGTTGGTCATCAGACAAAGAGAGAGAGACAGAACAAAGAAGATTACTGAGAGGGGATAAAAGATAAACCTTTTCAGGCAAGTACACATACTATGACAGAAATGCGCTAGACTGTACAAACAACAAGAGAGGGAGATACATTGTATTGGCACGGCACTCAACCAAATCAGGAATCTTAAGGTGGATCAAGGTGAAGAAACCACTTCATCATGAATCTGGACCAACTCACATTCCTAACCGAGGGCATCACAAGGATGATGCAAGACCTCAACCAACGGATGGGTGCCAGACATAAAGCCTACAAAACAACAAAAAAAATCCTTTGTTTAAAACATTCTGAAATGTGATGGGCAGTTCACCCCTTAAGTAAAAGAATGGTTGTTTGAGATAGCCATGAGTGTGCCTTATCTGGCAGACTTACCTAGAGCCATCATAGATGTGGTAACCTGGGTGATAATGGAATCACTGAAAAAGAGTTAGAACAATTGTTTTCTTCACACGCTACCCACAGAGTAATGGAGTGGGAATATATGAAAGCTCTTTTTGGAAAGCCTCTCTGTGAGCTAATGAAGATGAACAGCTGAAAAATGAATTAGACAAAAAATAGCGCAGACTGACTATGAAAATCTAGGACATTTTGGCAGAAAATTTTGTGAAGCTGCCCGACGTGCATATCCTAGATAAAAGAGCCAAATGCAGACAGGACCATCATATGGGCAAATACCAAAGCACTAAATAATGCAGAACTACCAAGGAAGCTTATTGTGGTATCAAAACTGAAAGTAAAGTACACAGAGCGACAGGAAGCTGGACTGGAAAGGTTTCATGGATTGGACATGTAGAATGCCAGGAAGAACCCATGGAAGTTGGAGTTATGGTAGAGGCATTAAGGGCATTCTTGGAGTGTTGGAGGATTGTACCAAAGAACAGCTGAAGTTGTTGGCTAACCTTAACAAGCTGAAATAAAGGCAGAACATGCCTCCACAGGCAGCACCATCCCACAGTGCTATACAGCCACCCTAAAGTGCTATTTAAGGCAAATGCTTTTATTGTGATAAACTGGTACATAGAGCTGTAGACTGTCGGAAGAAGATGGCTGACACATGGCATACAACACACCACCACACAGTAAGACAGACAATGGAAGACAACCACAAAGAGTCATTTAAACTAGCTAATGCATCAGGCCATACTGGAGATGGGTGGGACAATGATCTGACTCTCTCATGAGTTCAGGGTAGTCCACTCCTAGACACTGGAGCTAGTGTTACCTTGCTGCACCAGAGACTCTTTGACAAATTGCGAATGAGTATGGGACAGTCCAAACTTCTTCACCCATGTCAGTATATTGTAAGTGTTTCGGGAGAAAAATGAAACATTTTGGTAAAGATAAAAGTCAAAATTGGCAACGCTACTGTCACAAAAGTTATAAATTGTAAAAGATATTTCAGATGACATGATATTGGGTCATGACCTTTTGGAAAAAGGACAGGGCATTGCAAACAATACAAAAATGACATTGACATGGTTTTTGAAAGGATTGACCATTAACAGCAAAGAACAAATATGGTACCAATGCTGCAAATAAAAAGGAAAATAAGGGTTACACTATAGTAAAACCAGAGAGGTATACAGGACATCTTGCTATTGGCATGGTATTGGATAAATATAGTGATTTATTCAGTGACAAAACGGATCCAGATGGACTGTGTGAATTGGACACTGTGATGATTGATACCCAAGAGCACTCACCTGTAAGAAACAGGGCTTAGAGAACACCTCTGGCCAAACGGAAAATCATAGAGGAAGAAGTGGACAAGATGTTGCAAGATGGAATCATACAGCCCAGTTCAAGTCCATGAACCTTACTAGGGACATTAATGCCAAAACTGGATGGGTCCACAAGATTTTGTATGGATTATTGGAAATTAAAAGATGTAACCAAGAAGGATAGTTACCCTTTGGCCCTTGTTCAGGACATCTTTGATCAGGGAGATGGTGCTGGGATCTACACAAACCTTTGAAAGATTTTCCAAGACAGCCTTTATTTGTCATAAAGGATTGTATATATTCCTTATAATGCATCTTGGGTTAGCCAACGCCCTAGCTATTTTTCAAAGAATTATGGACCAAGTTTTATCCTGATTGAATGGAAAATATGCATCCGTGTACATAGATGACATTGTTATCTATAGTAAAAATAAGAACAACATGCAAAAGATTTGAAAGAAGTATTTTGAAGATTTCAAAATGCTGGACTCAAGGTGAAATCATCCACGTGTTCTTTGGCAAAAACAGAAGTCAAATGTCTTTGTTATATTATATATCAAGAAGGAATCTGCAGTAATCGTGAACAGGGGATGCCATTGTTAAAAAAGCAGGAAATGGACCAAATAAAGGAGGTCTATAGAAGTTTACCATTGTGGATTGTTGACGGAAGGAGTATGGAAAGCATTGATAGTTAGAATGTTGAGTGACAAGGCGAATTATCATGGTATTGGTAAACCACCACTGACTGTTGTGTAGTGGGCTGTAATGTTGATACCAGGAAGAAACGTCAAACTGACAAATATCAAAAATAAAAATGCAGAGTTTACAGTGTACACTGACCACAAACCTCTCAGATACTTATTTTCTAAGAACATGAGAAATATCAAAATCCAAAGATGGGCCGTCTTACCAGCAGAGTTTGGTGCAAAAATAAAGTATATCAAAGGAAAGAAAAATGTCAGGGCAGATCTTTTTTCCAGAATGAAACCAAAAGAGGAAATCAATACCTTTAACACCCAAGAGTGGATTGACCCTGATGCAGTTCGTCATGATGGCAGAACATCATTCGTGGCAGATAACTTGAACCATGAAGAGGTCAAACGGAAACAACAAGAGGGGTTCTCCGAACCTTTTTATGGAAGCAATGAGCGAAGGTCCATCCTATGAGGTATTCCAGGGATTCTTGTATTCCACAAAGCTACCAACAGTCAACGAGACTGGTTATCTGAAACCTAGTTTTACCCCAGTAACACTGACAGCAGGTGGTAGAAAGCATTCATAAAAAACATAGGCCACATGTCAGTGTGGAAAACATTGTGTAGGACCAGGGAGGCTTAGGTCTGGCCAGAGATCAGAAAGAACATAGTAGAACAGACTAAACAATGTCCCACTTGTACAGTGCAAAGTCCTAGACAAGATTATACTGGGATGAGAGATATGCCTATTCCAAATGACCCTATGCAGATCATAGAAATGGATCTCGTAGGCCCTTTGGGCTTCACAGAGAGAGGAAATAAGTATGGTCTGAACCTTATAGACCACTTTAGTGGTTGGGCAGAAATGATCCTTTGTCTTCCAAAACAGCTTTAGCAGTGGAACAGCACTCGAAAAGATTTTTTCCCACAACATGGCATTCCCAAAGTTATTATTATGGACCAGGGACAGGAGTTTAATGCAAAAGCTTTCAAGGACTACCTGAAGGGATTAGTAGTGGACCATACAAGAACTACTCCATATATTTTCCAGGCCAATGGCAAAGTCGAGTGGCTACATAGAACATCAAAATAAATGGTGGCTAACTTGGTGAATAGCAATGAAAGAAAATGTGAGGAACAGCTCTCAAATGCATTATTAGCATACAGGAGTAGTGTTAGCATAGTTACTGTGTATATCCAATTATCCCTGTTATATGGAAGAAAGGGAAGATTGCCTTTAACAAAAAATGTGGAGGAAGAGCCAGGCCCTTTGACATTACAATAATGGCTCGGTGACCTATTTGATACTCTGACCAGTGCTAGAAATAACCTAGAGGAGTCTAGTAAGATCCATTACAAAAAGATTGAATCAGAAAGCAAATGCAGGTGATATACAAGTTGGTGAGACCCTGGCACTCAAGGCTCAGGAAAGACTCAAGCTGACATCCAGATGGGATCCACAGTATGAGGTCATAGACGGGAAAATATGCTGGCTACTTCAACAGCAGACTGGGAAAACCAAGATTGTCAATAGGAACAAAATCAGTTTGGTTGATCCAAATATGGTACAGGATGATTCACAACCACATCCTGTTCAGAAGAGTTGAAATACTGCCTTTCCACAACCTACAGCTCAGTTTTACTCTGAAACCCAGCCAAGGCAGATCAAGGAAGATAAACCTATGGAACTGCCAAAAGACCAACCACAAAGACCCGCATCAGGACCAAGTACAGGACAACCAAAGAAGTTCACACTGAAATTTTTCACAAGGTTTTTAAAATGACAGCTTGATAATGCAGAAGACCAATTTGTGACAGTAAAGAGACCATGTATTCCGGAAAAGACTGATGAAGGTGCCAAACCTATGGGACAATGATGTTCCTAGCCATGGCAGTGATCATTACTGAGACTACAACAGACAATATTAAACTGTTGGCAGTTGGACCAGTGATAACAGGAAACTGCAGATAAAGATACAAACAGCTGATTGGGCAGTTTTGGTTACTCTTGAGGGATCAACAGACCCACTCATCATTATTCGACAATACACAATTGTTGCAGATGTTATCCAGACAGTGAAAGAGATGCAGTATGTTGACAAACTTCAATGGGTGGACCAATTGGAGACCAAATTAGAACTATTACATTTACAGGTCAAACTTGACCCAACAGATTTGAAAACCGAAGAAAAAGGGAATGAACCGAAATCCCGAAAGAAAACAAGGTTTATTTAACTTCATTGGAAGTATTGCATGTATCGTGGAACAGATTCCAAAACAAGATAATATTACATCGAGTGAAAGATATGTTGACATTATTAAATCATACCCATATGGATTTAGATAAAAATTCAAAAAGGATTAACATCCTGAAAACTTATTCAAGTACAGTTGTTAGGACAATGTATCAGGAAGCTAGTAATAACACAATGATAAATAGACATTTGATAAGACAATTATGGGTAATGCAAAATATAGAAAAACCTGTCAAATTATTTGAGGAAATGGTTAACAACTACATTCGGCAAGTGGACAAATTCCAAAGACAGAACACTTCTTTGGAAGCAGGAAGATTGACAGATGGCTCACTGCCACTAAATGAAGGAATTTCTCCGAAAAGCAAGTTCATTAAGGACCAGATCAATACCACCAGTCCAGTGGTATTACAAGTACTTTCAAGTAGTACTGGTACTAATTGAGTGCACTTTGATATACCAAGTCTAAATCCCACTAGTACAGGAAACTGACTACTGGCAGTATAACGTCCACAGTTGGCCTCAACCTTACAACAAGACAGGTTGAGCTATGCAGCTGGTAGTTAACCATGTGCTATTCTGTCCCAGAATAATGAACTAAGAATTGTTTGTGCATTGAAACTCATGCAGACGAGTGGTTTATCTCAGACAGTCGAGAGAGCTTTAACCCTTTACTGCCTGTCACGAATTGCCCATTTTACCAAATTTCACCTACAGAATTTAATTAAGATGATTTATTGAAAAAAATATAAAAAATTGACTGCACAAAGTATATATCATTTTAAAGCTTTGGTGATGGGGCTTTTATGAGTTATAGCCATCATCTTAATTTGAGGTCATTTCAAGGTCATCTGGTGACCTGAATATAGGACACGGATACAATAATAACCAACATTTGCATTAAATTTAAACCTTTTTTATTCCCCAAGACCCAAAATATATTCAAGATAACCATATTTCTGGCTTTGATAGCTGAAATAGACCTGAACCTGTAAATTGAAGCAAAAAAACATGGTACTAACATATTTCCATTGTTGACCTTGGCCTTTCCAACCACAATGATAAGCGCATTATGTGTGTTCATGCAGGTAAAATCGCAGTATATGATACATATTTATGATACAAATTATAATGTTGTGCTAGCTATAAGCCTGCATGCTTGCATTACAAATACTTCATCAATGGTAATTTACAGGTCAGAAAATAGTGTGGCATATAGTTTTATGAAACACTAATGTTCAAGGGCATTTCAAGGTCAAAGGGTACAATGATATGACAACATAAATATATGCCATTGTCAAATGTGCCATGACATTACATACAGCGTTGCTGTATATTTTCTATGCAGTTAACCTCTGGCTCCTTAGCAGGGACACATGTCAATTTTAACACAATAAATGTATAATTATTCACACTTGACTGCCAGCAAAGTAAAATAAAATGCATTACCATGTATGATAATCTGAATTGTGCTTCCACACAGAGATAGAAACGTGCTCATAGTGTAAAAGGTCACATATTTGGGCTGGGACCCCGAGATTTATCATACTGGTTGGAGGAAAATGAAGCAATAGTACAAAACATACACCAAAAGTGGGTAAAATATCATCCTGTATGTTTAGTATAATAATTTAAACTATAATTGCCATGATCAAATAAATATTCTATGTTTGGGGGGGGGGGACTATCAATAAATATATATGGGGTGAGGGTAATGGAATGGCGGGAGGTGGATAGACAACTGTCTTCACCTATTGCCAGCATATGTTATGTGCCATTGTTGTCCATGCATGAGAACATGCTACTCTGAAGAAGAAAAAAAAAAGAGCTAAATCATGTTCATTATGTTCACTTGTACATTACTTGCTATAGCCCACACCCATCTACTCTAGATAAAGCAGGCAAATGCATGTCCATTCAGTTCTTATTCCCATGTTGAAATTGTGTCCCTGTTCAGTGTCGCTTGTTGTTAAATTTGGCTGAGTGCCAACGGGCAAAACAATTTCTGTCCAGCTTCACACACAGATAGACTTTGGCACACACTGCATTGCTGCACCTCCAGCTGGTCTTCACTTGTTTGGGTTTCCCACTTGCCTCCCTCTGTGTAAGGAAGCAAACCCGACAGTTGAACCTCCCATCAACAGCCACAGGTACACGTGCTGTGAGGTAGCTTTGGTGTGGTGGGAATACTGCCTTGTCAAAGGTTGGCACCTCCTCTGTGTCTTCAATCCCAGACAACTGCCTCACAAGTTCCTCCCTGAACTCCAGGTGACTATACTCTACAAAGTGTGACAAATACACATTCCATTATAATGATTATCTCCCAAAGCAGTAACATATTCCTACAAATAAAACATTAAACTCAGGGTCAGTCTGCAACTTTGAGCAACATGATACCAGTAATTTAAAAATCCTGTCCACCTGATTCCTGAAAGATTTCCTTATTTAACAGAATTTTTTTCATTAGCTTGAGTTATCTGTTTAGGCTATAAGTAAATTTTTTTCTGACAGAGACTGAGATTACTGAAGGTCTGGCAAAATCTTGGACATTTCTACATAAAAAATGCTTCTGATTACAACTACAACTTACTTCCCACATTTGAAATTAATTCAATGGAGCATGTTATTCACAATATGTAGGATGTTGTATATTAACCAAAAAAAAATTAGTATGAGATTTATGGATAACATATTTAAATAACACATTTTTGTAATTTTCTTTTTTTAAAGTTACAATGTAGAAATTTTTTTGTAACCTGATATGATTTTTTTGCTGTTTGTATGTAATGACTTACGTGTGCTCCGCTGGAGCTCTGGAACCTCTGGATGCAGATTCCTCCATGCCTGAAAGAGCAGATAGCTATTTAGCACTGCAACATCAACCATGCGGAAGAACAAAGTCTTCCACCACCTCACTGACTTCATTAGCAAGTTGTATGAGGTTAGCAGCTGGTCGGATTTGTCTACTCCACCCATGTACTGGTTGTAGTCATGAATAACTGCCGGTCTCCTCACCAACCTAGTGCGCCACTCCTCTCCAACTTTGACACGGCGACGTACCAACTCCGCCTCGGTAGCCTTATGGGCTGAAGAACAAATGGTGACCACCTATATGTAAAAGGAAGAAGGGGTGATAACTTTAAGTTGCAACTTGCAACCACAATTAATAAAACTGTGATTTGCTTTCTTAATGAATGAGAGTACAATAGTTAATTTTAGATAATATGGTGGAATCAAATATCTACTTTTTTCTTACGTTACAAAGATGAAAGACACTGCTGAATCTACATGTCAATTTCAATACATGGTGAATAAAAATTCAAAAAATATATACAGTGTATAATGTTTCTCATCAGATGTCTTAATATTTGGTATATTGAATTGGGTTTTCAATATATTCATGTGAATGTCCAACTCACTTTGTTGTCCTTCCACTGCAGGTATAACACCTTTCCCTGCCTAACGAAGCGCATATTCCCCCGCTCTGACTTGGTATTCCACTCTACATCTTTCAATATATCAGGGAAGTGCCGCCTGTTGACCATTGAAGTACCACAGGAGAGAAATCCAGTTCTGTATAACTCTTCAATCAGAAACGTGGAAGTAAAGAAGTTGTCGAAGTACACCCTATGAAAAGAAAGTAATCTGAATTCATATACATGTACATGTACAATGTATATATACAAGCAACACTGAGTTTGACTGGCTGCACCAAAATTAAACACTTGAAGATTACTTACTATGAAGATATTTTATTCTGTGAGTACTTTTTCCAATTAGTGATCCAGTTGTCTTCTCAGCACAAATATTATGGGCTAATACCCTTAGGACCCATTCTTACCAGGGTCATGGGTGTACATGTATAACTAACTTCATTTGGCCAGTATTACCTTGAAATTATATGTATGCGAAGGTCTGGGAATAATGATCTCATCCAAAGCCCTAGTGAGATACTTTCACCACACAAGTTTCATGGAAGTACCTCAGTTTGTTAAAAAGTTATGGCATCCACAAAGTGCATGGACACACAGACATGACATCAATACATACACCCTTCAACTGAATGGGCCAAGGAGGTAAAAATGTTTCTTCACACAAGACTTATATTACGTGAAATGTATTATGTCCAGTTTCATGCTTAAGTACATTGTATGTTTTACTAGCAGTATGCAATAACATTCACTGAACACTATGTCATGCTGTTGTGGCATTTTCCACATACATGTACACTTATACATACCGGTAGCCCTGGTATTGCAGATGTTGACAAAGACCTGTGACTACATCAAACCCCAGGCCATGTTCACTAAGATTGTTGCGTCTTCCTGTGTATACACTGAAATTGATTGAAAAGTGTCAAGCCAGTTTGAATATCATGCCTACATATGTATACATGAAATTCTTGTAAACATTTTATCCAACATGTAGTTTACAAACAAGGAAAACATAAACAAACACATGAACATGTTCAACTTGAATACCAATCACTAACACTTGTCACATACCTTGCCATGCATTTATATTTTCCTCTGACACATCTGCATGCAGAATTTCCCCAGAACATCTTGACAGTGTAAAGAGATTACCAGATTTAACCAAAACTGAGCAAATTTCAAGATTTACAATCCTATTCTGCTATAGTTTATAAGGGAAGCCAAAGCCACAGCCCAACAATGTAGAAAGCTGTAGGGAGGACCCTGCACTGTGTACAAATTTCATTTTTTTGGTTTGCGGGTTGAGATTTGCCATGGGAAAATGATACAGACTCACTTTGAAACCTTCCATTCATGTATAAAATTAGGAATATAGTAATAAGAGGCCCATAAAAACTAATAACACATGGGGATTCAATTGTTACATCTGATTGGCAATATACTTACCTAGGTGTAGGATGAGGGATCTCCAACTAGTAGCCACCACGTTATGCATATCAACAGATTAACAGTCCACAATAAACACCAGCATCCCTTGGTTCAAAATAAACAAACAAATGCAATAACATGCATCTTATTATATGCTTGTAAAACAACTCTCTTGTCCAATACAGTACTCCATAACCATCAATATGTAAATAAATTATAGAACTCTAACATGTATAACATATTTTGTAACAAGCAATAGTAACATGAACACATTGAATACTAAACACAACCAAAGTTACACAAGCAATACCTTCTCTAACATTTCAAAATGGATTTTCAAGTTTGTAACAGCTGATTCATTTCAATGGAGGGCATTTTATTGCTTCTTTCAGTCTATCTCCTGTCTGTGTATAACTAAATAGTAGTTTCACTTTTTTCTCTGTGCTAATTGTACTCACTCAAAGTTCAAAGTGAATCCTGTCTTGGCTTCACATAGGCACCACAGTTTGAAGCCAAATCTAGTTGGTTTATTCCGTACAAACTGCTGTATGCCTGAACGACCTTTGGACTTTACCATCCTCTCATCGACAGATAACTCTGCTGCTGGCTGATAAAGCTCCTTGCATTTCATCTTCATGTGATCAATCAAAGGCCTAATTTTGGTCAGCCTGTCATCCTGGTTTTTCTGACTAGGGTCTGATACATGCAGCATCCCAAGCAGTGCCTTAAATCTGCAACACACAGACAACCATATCATATGTACATGTATATTGTTGATATAATTATTGTGCCAAATGCTACACACAGAGCACAGT
>OZ026616.1:59516091-59569782 GCA_964020975.1 Hermodice carunculata | reverse complement strand
GTTCCATTTCTTTGGCTCATAGAAAAAAAAACGGAGCAAGCAAATAAAAATCGCTGGATAAGTTTTTAGTTAAGACCTTTAGAAATGTAATCTTTTTTGTTTCATTCCTCTTTGCTGAGCCGTTCGTCCGAAATAACCGTGTCAAGCTGCCTCTCTTGTCCGTTTCAACAAAGAGAGAAATTGAGCTTCAAATGGCTTGGAAGACAACAAATTGACTGTGGAGCTATACAGCTTGGCCGAATACCAACTTAACGAAATTTAGTGTTCCAATTTTGACCACCAGGATCGCGCGACGAAAATCAACGTTATTTCGCGGGAAGTGGGACACCACTATCAGCGGGTCATCCATAGCCATGTTAAAGTGTACAGACGTGAAGAAAGTGGGGAAGTTTGAAAGAGTGATTTTGATCAAGTTACAGCTATACTGTACCTGAAATGCCTGTGTGTAATTGCAAGGTACCAAGCTGTAACGCTGATATGGATGTGTGGGGTTATGTTTCACAGTTTCACAGTGAAGACTCCACTGTGGTCACGATAGTGTGTCCATAGCGTGTCCCACTTGGTAACAGCAGACCAGCGTAACTATGAATTCAGTCATGCACGCTATCGTCACGATAAAGTGACAAAAGGGAGAACTAAGATTCCGTTTGGCTCCTATTATGTTAAGTCTTAATTTAAAGTACTTGAAGTATTACATGATTCTTAACTTTCTCACAGGTTTGTCACTCAACCAATCATATTGAGATGAGTTTTATGGTCTTTGTGGTAGCGATATCATAGTCTTATGAGGCATCAGAAACCACTTGGACAACTGGTTTCGCCCTCCGATGTCATGTGGGTGTGGTGGTTTGGCGTTGCCCAGTACTTAATCCGTAGCAACCTGGCCGTCTCAACTCACTTATCGTTGATCTTTCCAGGGACGCATATGTAGATATATACGTCCCTGAATTTTTTTTTGTGTTTGGTCAAACGCAGTGCAGTTGTTGGTACGACTTGCTTGTCTGCTCTTTTGCCGCAAATACCCTGTCTGCTCAATCTTGTTCATCTTGATATAGCCACCAGTCAAATTCTATGTCACGGAAGCATACATACAGGTTATCCTAACGTTGCTTGGAAACTATGGCGTGATGAATTTGATGGAATATGTAAAAAACATGCACCCCATCGGATTATAAGGATACGTGATCCTAAAAATCCCTGGTTTACCTTAGATATTCTTAAACTGTACGAGAGGGATTACATTCAAAAGAAAGCTATCCTCCCATCATGGAAATTGAGTCCAAATTGTGACTCGTCCAAGCACGCACTCCTCCGCTGATCTCTGGTCCAGTCAGTATGTTCCTGTAAAAAATGTGAAAGGAATATAAAATAGAACAGTTAAAAAAATTAGCGCCATACAAACAAGTATTAGACCAAATGGTTCCATGGTATGTTGGTGCATATCTCTTTAATCTCTGTGATTCTGGTTTTTCAACCTTGGGGATGTTGGAATGTGTTCCGAGACTTGTATTTTCAATTTTAAAGGTTTTGGTAATTACAGCCTTTTGTATTTGCATATATGGGAAGTAAACGTGTTGTCCTGTCCAGATCCATCACTTTTTATGCCTCCCTTCGAAGAAGGTGGGGCATATAACATTGCACATATCGGTCGATCGATCGGTCGGTAGACTATGGTTTCCGCGCAATAACTCAAGAAGTTTTTGAGCTAGGACTTTGATACTGTACAGGTGTATTAAGGTGTATTATTCTAGTCAAAAGGTAGGCAAAGGTTGAAGATGAGTGACCTTGACCGTAGTTCCAAGGTCACAGTGGTACCTGAGTTAACTTTGGTTTCCACACAATAACTGAAGAGGTGTTTAAGCTAGGACTTTTATATTATACAGGATTATAGTCCATATTTGGGGCTAAGCGAAGTTTGAAGATGGATGACCTTGACCTCATTTTAAAGGTCACAGAGCCACTTTACTGAATATGGTTTCATGCTTTCTGCATGATAACTTATACCTTGGAGCTAGAACTTTTATATTGCACAGCTTTATGGTTCTCTGTAAGGGCTAGGTTGAGTTTGAAGATGGGTGACCTTGACCCAGCTTTTGGGGTCACAGAGAGATTGTAGAATTCCTGTGGTTTCTGCACAATAACTCAAGAAGCCTTAAAGCTAGGACTGGGATATTTTCCAGGTCTATAGTTCTTGCTAAGGGCTAGAAGAAGTTTAAAGTTTGGTGACTTTGATTTAATTTCCAAGGTCATGTTGGTACCTGAGTTAACTTTGGTTTCCACATGATAACTGAAGAGGTTTTTAACTAGGACTTCTATATTGCACTGGATAATTGTCCGTATTCAGGGCTAGGTCAAGTTTGAAGATGGGTGACCTTGACCTAATTTCAAAGGGCCACAGAGCCATTTGGTTGAATACTGTTTCTGCATGATAACTTGCATTTTAGAGGTAGCACTTTTATATTGCACAGCTTTATGGTTGCCTATAAGGGCTAGTTTTGAGTTTGTAGATTGGTGACCTTGACCCAGTTTTCAGGGTCACACACAGACAGTAGACTTCCTGTGGTTTTTGCACAATAACTGAGGAAGGTCAAGTGAAAATGAGTGACCTTGCCCTAATTTCTAAGGTCATAAAGCCACTTTGCTGAATATGGTTTCTAAATGATGACTAATTTTTCAGCTATAGCTTTTATATTGTCCAGGTTTTTAGTCGTTTTTTAAGGGCTAGGTTAAAGCTTAAAGAAATGTGGCATTGATGTATGATCAACCTTCACTAATTTTGTAAGGTCAGGAGTGCTCCTTCTACCACTATCAATAGGGTAGCGAGGGCAAGCGTAATGAAGGCGGGGGGCATCTATATTTTACAAACATATCTTGTTTACACTTGCATTATCAAGATAGTATCTTTATTTCCCTTTTCAAGTTGCTATGAAATGCGCACATCGTGAGTTATCATTGTTTTCCGACCCTTCCTGAGTGGCTGGGGTGCTGACATCACAAACGCAACACAATGAAGTGAGCAGATTGCAAGTATACAGAGTACTCTCTCTCTCTCTCTCTCTCTCTCTCTCTCTCTCTCTCTCTCTCTCTCTCGTCATCTCTCTCTCTCTCTCTCTCTCTCCTCTCTCTCTCTCTCTCTCGCTCTCTCTCTCTCTCTCTCTCTCTCTCTCTCTCTCTCTCTCTCTCTCTCTCTCTCTCTCTGGCCCTACTTTATTTTGGTGGTTTTGTCAAGCTGATGAACCCACAGCTCAACATGATACAGGAAAAAAGCCCATAAATTCATGACCATTGTTGCGTGTAAAAGCACTCAGGGCAGACAGTAGGCCTATCATATGCATGTTGATCCAACTGCAGTGTGTGAATTGTCTTCTGATCTCAGTGACATTGATTACCAGGGTAACACCAATAGCTTGCAGCCTTGCAGGCCACGGATGCTGGCTGCGCTATACATTGTATAGGTAAGTGGCGGAAGACAAACTGTCACAGAAACAAATAACCAACTGGAGTTTACACTCAGCAAAATGGAAAACTTTGCAGGATTCTGTGAGTTGTGGGACCTTACCTATAGTAGTTGTCCCTATGGGCCTGCTTTTTTGCAGTGTTTTAGGTGTGTAGACCTATAGTGTAGGTATGTATGTGTGTCTGGGCTTTGTGTAAAGGGATACATGTGTACTATTCATTGTTCTTGTCAAACTTGATTAAAGTGTCCAAGTATGGTATTTGTGCAGAGGATTTTCCTGTGTAAATTTAATGGTTGCATGGCGAGAGTTGAGATATCGCAGATGCCAAGAGGATTTGTATCTCCGTATGTCCATATGTACAAAAAATATCAATAAATCTCCAGCGCTTTACGGGTTGCAGGTGAAATTTGAGAAGCTTGTCTGCTTTCAACTCTGCCATAAAAATGTTGGCGTATGATGGGTCTGATCTGGTCCCCTTTTCTGATCCACTAGTTTGTAGAGAATGCTCACTGCTCAATTCATAAGTTATTGCAGAGGAGAGCCAGCCATAGGGGTCTAATTAGGTCTTTTGTCGTTGGTTCCTCTTGAGGGTCTCTGTTGTGTAACAAAATCTTTCCTACTGCTCTTAGACCCTCATGCATGGGAATATTGTGTTAAATAAGAATTACACATCTAGAGTGACCAGAATAGTGCCCCCTGGATATGGTGGCAGAGACTAGTTTGTATACTAGTATGAAGTCATTCATATCTTTTGTGTGGCTTGGAATGTTGGCTACAATAGGTCTAAGAAATTATAATCT
The DNA here is from genome assembly GCA_964020975.1 of Hermodice carunculata. Lineage (NCBI taxonomy): Eukaryota > Metazoa > Annelida > Polychaeta > Eunicida > Amphinomidae > Hermodice > Hermodice carunculata. The sequence continues at coordinate 59,565,524 of OZ026616.1, read as the reverse complement.
GCAAAACCTGAGATTCTTTCTGTGGGGCACTCATTAGCACTAAGTATTGGTCTATCTGGTGGTGGTAATACATGCGCGCTCTTGTGGATTTAAGGGAGTGTGCAAAAGCAAAGGACGCTTGTCTCCTCTGTATATATACAGTGGTACCTGCTGCATGCAACCACTCCCATGAACAGCAGCATTTCTTTTTGTGGTCACCAGGCTCAAACACAGGAGTCCATTTCTTTGTAAAATGTACCAGTGGTGACCGGTTACATGCTGTATGTAGCCACTTTTCTTGGCAGAAGGGGTGGCCACATAGCTTGAGTACAACTGTGTGTGTGTGTATATATATATATATATATATATATATCAATACATATATATATATGTATATATATATATATCAATACATATGTATATATATGTGTATATATATGTGTATATATATATATATATATATATATGGAAGTCTATCAAAGGTTTCCTTTGTGATGAAGTGGTTTTCCATGAGATCTGAAAGGGAGGTTCATACCTTTTCATTATGGATATTTGTGAGATCACCATTCACTGGCCTGTAGTGCTGTCTATTTAGAATTTGTTTGCCTCTGATATATAATCCCCTGTGTTCATGATTACCATTGCTGAACCCTTGTCAGCGTGTTTAATAGTTATAGTTTTGTTGTTTGTTTGTTTTTTGTTTTACTTTTCTTTATAGTAATTATTCTGTTAGGTCTTATCCCTCTTCCTGTGTGAGAATTATTAGGCCTTGGAATTTTTGCCAAACATTGCACTACTTGATATTTAACTGTCCTGCAAAAAGCAGTGATATTGGTGTCACCTTTTTTTGCTTCACTGGGGGGTGAAATTGCTTAGGTTTTTGAAGGACTTGGGACTGAAAGGGACCCTGGTGACCTCTTGAGTATCATCATACGATTACAAGTGTCAGTTCACTTGTCGATGTGCTTATTGTTGAAAAAAAAAAATAATATGTGACCTGTCACTATTTGTGAACCCATTTTGATACCTAGGATTGCTTAAATCACAGTTTTATAAGCACTGCAGACCTATCAATGGAAATAAAAGAAGATGAACGGAGATAAAACTGCTAGAGTTTTAATACTCGCCACATTCCTTCATTGTGCGGAATTACAGGACAAGTATAAAAGTCAGTAACTGTCAGACAACTGCAGTGATGTATAAGCTACTATGTTTTTGTCAATTAAAAAAAAAAGAATAACCCATTCCTTGTATTTTGCCATTTGTTTCAATTTTATTTTTAGCTCAGCTGACTTGTGAGTCAGCTGATCTTATAGGATGGTCCATCATCCAATTACGTCCGTCCTTGGTCATCGTCGTCCATTCACATTTTACATTTCCTTCAAAACTTTTGGCTAGATCCTTGTTGGACTTAGTAAGGATCTACTTTGGGTGGTGCCTTACCAAATTGTTCAGTTGATCCTGCTTCAGTGATTTTTTTATATTTTATACTCTTTTTTTCTTTATTAGGCAAACAAACATACATATATATATATATGTATATACAGTCTACAATATCACAATATCAACATTGAAATTTATATTAATTACAGGCTATCAAGCACATAAATAAATCTATCGGTCCATTTTACATTTTGTTTCGATTCGTGACAAATACATTTGTGTAACCACACATTGTATTTAATATTTCTTAAGAAATCAATTTTTCGATTTTATATGAACCTTTTTGTTCATTTTTGGGCAAAATGTTTAAAACATCATCTGCAAAACAACATGGCCAATTGCTTCCAAATTGGCTGGGGACACTTCAGAGGAATCCCAGACCTTAATAAATTTGCTTAACAGGTGGTGCTGTGATTTTGTGCATATTTTTTTTTTTAACAAATTTTTGAAGTGTTTCCCCTAATTTTGACTTCTCCAAAACGGTCACTCGGATTGTGCTGAAACTTGAAATGTAGCAGGGTTAAACAAAGTTGTTCTAGCTTGCAAAGAGACACCTGGAAGGGGGGGGGGACCCCAAGATGTCAAACAGGTGGCACTGTGATGGTGGTTTTTTTTTTTCAAACATTTTTTTCCCTATTGTCCGTCATTTCTGAAAACATCACTCAATTATTTAAAGTCGAATGTCTTCAAAACTGTTACAAATACAGGTGCCATTCTAACTTCATGTCACAGGTTTTGTGCCATAGGGGTATTTAATGAACCACAAACTACAGTACATGTAGTAAAATTTAAATTTATGCTTATTAGGTCCACATGAAAATTTTATGTTGAACATCTTCAAACATATTACAGATGGAGGTGTGGTTTCCAGTTCAGCATCTTGGTTTGTGTTATAGGCAACTCATATAACAGGCAAACAAAAAGTTGTGGAATTTCCAAAAAATTATATGCTAAATTCACTGAATTTCTCCATAAAACCCACCCCCATGTCAACTATTAATGTACGCAATGGACCACAGAGGAGTTTATGCAATAAAGTATTCATATTCATCCCCCTTCTGCCACATGTATAAGGTGGTTACAGTTATCTATCTACCAGTCTGCTGTTATACAACCATTTGACATGCATTATACATTGGTTCAGTCTGTCAGAACCAATATGCTTATTTGGATGTTGTACACGTCAACCAACATTCTCAGCAGTATGACCCAAAAGGGCTGAGCTTCTATGGAATGGCCATATGCCTACGGTAGGCACTTCCAACATTCACTTTGTTAAAGAACCAAGGTCTCTCTTCTCCTGACTTGCATTGACCACTGATCAGAATGGTAGCTGGTAGTCCACAATTAGCAAAGGTGCAGGTCAGTGTCACATTGCATAACCTGTTTCTCTGATGCCAGTCACCCGGGTTAGCACATTTAAACCATGTGTATTGCCACATCTATTACAGATAAAACTAAAATGTTCATATATATGTAGAATAATCCCTCATGGGATCACCCTGTCATGTTTTTGTGCCAAACAAAAAAGAACCTTAATGTTTCAATCCGTCTGGTGTTGACTGATAAATTATTCTATCTCCTTTTTTTTATTCTGTATAGTGACTAACACTATAAAATAATTACCAACAGCAAATATTGGTAGGAAATTGAAAGGACCATTATTACTATCACCACATGCAAACTTTGCACACACACACACTTGATTTCAGGCAAATCTTTGTTTTCTCGTGGAAGCTTTTATGTTTCAAACCCTAATAAGAGGGATGGATAAAAAAAATACAGCACTAATTAATTCACACATATTAAATCAGCTAACACTATAATAATGGTGTCATCATCTTAAATGCCAAAGTTGTCTTGTGTTCCTTCAGCAATTGTGTGCCATGTCTACAAATACATGTAGTGCCAGATATTGCAAATGTCACACAAAGGGGAAATTATTTTGATGTGATAGAACCTCACGAGAAAAAAATGTTGAACCTTAATGATAAATCAGATTTTTTGTGGATGCAATGAAGTGACTTTGTTGTGAAGGCACACACTGAGGTCAACATTCAGGACAAAATTTCTATTTCTGATATTTTATCAAGAAGTCAAGCACTTAAAAAAGGGAAAGTTAGGGGTGTGGGGGCGAGGTGGGGAAGATAAATATTTCTTGGGTGATGAAGTCACTGAAATATGGAGGTTAGAGTTACTACAGTTTGGATAAGTGGTGCTACTTTTTAGTGCAAAAAAATATACAGTCCCAAATGTTGACATTGAGTCAGCATATTCATTTCCATTTCAAAAGTAGTATTACTTTTTGAAATTGCAATGACTACTTCTTCGCCATTCAAGTGGTCACATGCTCAATGAAAACCTGGATGAAAAAAAAAGTGGGAGTAAATGTGTCACCTCGATTGATAAAGCTACACGTATTGTTATACAAAGGATAAAAAGCACAGTCAGCATGAATAAAGCTAAAAGTTTGACAATGCATAAATGTAGTATGACTGAGAAAAATATGATATACTGGTAACCATACATGCAGTGCTCCCTCTTTATAACATCCCTCGTTACAAGGCGATTTCTGATATAACACAGTGGTTACCATGGCTCCCACTGAAATAGTTTTCCCATTACTTCTATGTTAAAAGTCCCTCTGTTATAAGGCAGTTTTGCTATAAAACAGTATACCCTGTGGACCCCAACACCAGAGTTATAAAGAGGGAGCACTGTATATATATATACATACATATATATATATATATATATATATATATATATATATATATATATATATATATATATATATATATATATATATATATATATAATAGTGGCGTAAGTGGGTTAGGATGAAATTACAGCTTAATACTGCACACTACAGAAGTAGATGGAGAGTCTCAAAGATTCGATCTATGATATGTACAGGTACATTTGGGCCCTTCCCAGTTTTTAATTAGGCTTTTAGACACTTGGAAATTTGGTGCTTGTTTAAATTCAACTGGTGGGCTATTTCAATTTTTTTAAGTCTGCAGCTGGTACCTGAAGAAATGGATTCCAGAGCTATTAGTTCTAGGCATAATATGCACTTGCAGAGGGTCTGTTAAACTTTTGTAAAAAAATTCAGATATGAAGGATTGACTTAGTCCAAGAACAGCTTTGCAGACTTACATTCCAAACTGATGAAGTCTCAGACGCTCCAAGCTGGGCTTGTTTGCTTCGGGCATAAGGTCTGCATAAGAACTTGCTTTGTCATTAAAGACAAGGCAAAGTACCCTTTCTTGGATTTTTTTTTTCCAGCTTAACAGTGATTGTCTGAAGGAGGGAGAGATAGAGATTTTATGTTGCAACATTCGCACTGCAGATGAATTGCTTTTTGTGATCCGAGACTGTATATTAAACCCTGAGTGGATGGATAGATACATGTAGATTAGATAAGATAAGACAGGCCTTATTCATAGCAACAGGGGCATGTACTCTCTTTGATGGCAAGCACAAGTAAACTGCTTTCAGGTCAAATGTAATTAAGAATGCAGTTGGTCTCTCTTTGCATGTACAGTGGTCCCTGTCTTGAGGGGCCACCCCAAGGACATGCCCAAAAGTGGCCTCTCAAGTCAGGTGACTTTTAATTAGAGGTACAATAACGTGGAAAAGATAGCAGCAGGGACCTCTCAAAAGTGGCCTTTCAAGCCAGGTGGCCTCTCATTGGAGTGACCTCAAGACAGGGACAACTTTATTACTGTATGAGAGCACAGACAAACATGCCAGTCTTTGTAATTGTTTATTAAGTTTCTAGCTAGTAACATTTACTAGTACAAGAAAGTCTATATATGTAAATGTTCATTACATGTGCTTTACCTAATATTAAAAAAACCACTTATATGGCCACTTTATTCTGGTGGAAGGGTGGTCTTAGATTGCAACTGTAGGATTCAACATAATAGTAGCACATGTACATGTAATCTGAAATAGATTACATTTTCAGACTAATTACTAGTATTTAATACAAAGAGAAACTTAACAAACCTAATTCTGTAAGCCCATGTACCGTTTGAACACTATCAAGTCCGATATTCTAAGAGCAAAGTCCTATTCCGTACCATTCACTGAAAAACTGTATTGTTCTAAATCATAATAGCAAATTAATTTATGAAAGGAACAAATCATATTCATAAAATTGAAATTTAGAAGATAGTTTTAGGCATTTTTAGCCTTTAAAAAATCGGGTCATCAGCAGGGAACCAGCGCAAGACTTGTTTCGGTGCCATTAATCCCCGGACAAGTCCGGTAGGTATGTGATTGAATGAGATACAAAGTCATTCATCATTTATCAAGTTGATGGAGGTACAAGTCCTGTTATAGAGTCTAATAAATAAATAAACAAACAAACAAACAAATTTTCCACCCCCAATTTCAGATCCATATTTTACATGATACACCATGTACATGTACAATAGCTGTAGTATGCAATACAGAATGGAGCACAGTAGCAGAGAGCGGTGGAGGCGGCAGACGACATCCAAATAAGGCCAGCCGCTGGCCACCGCCATGTGCTGCTGGCTGCTGGCTGCCGCCAACCTCCAGTCAACCCCAAACCCTTATATTGGCTTTTAGCAGCCACCAGTGTTGGCTGGTGTGTCTGCCACCGACTACTGCTGTGTACTGCTGTTTGCCACCGAAAGCAGTTTACTATAGCTAGTGAAGAATAAACCTGGTAAGCTGATGCTTATCTGACAGAGTCCTTTTGTAGATGCCACACATTCAATCATTCACTCATGTGTTTGGTGACATGGCAGGAGTATATAAGCAGAAACTATACTGAATTTGGGAGACTTTCAGCCCCTGTCATCACTGCTGACTTAATCATGCATACATGTGAATAGGTACATGAAGTCCATTGAACGTTTGAGCAGTTAATAGGATGTATTCATATCTAAATGCAGTCCTGCTCTAACACCTATTGAGCAAAAGAGGGAGCCATCTGCATCAGGGCAGATCCATGTATTTAGCATGGTCAAAAGTACTTTCCCAACAAAATGAACAACACAACACACAATAACAGAAAATACTTCATAGGGACAGGGCCCCTCCACAGGAAATTTTTTTTTTTGTAAATTATGATTATGATTATGATGAGGATGATGATGTCAAAAGATAGTTTTCTTTTACATCTGAATAATCTCTTAGGTTAGCTTTACTCTGTTCAGTAAAGTGAAATATTCTCACAATGAAGTTTTTATTTGGTTTACACTATAGACGATGATAAATAGAACATTTAATATACATGTAAACATACATAATTTGACTATTTCAGTGCCACATTTTGGACTGAGTCAACAGCTTTCCTGAGCACGCTTTGGATAAGCATGCTGAGGAAAGCTGTTGACCTAGCCTATTACGTTCTGTGTAACTTGTCACATAGTCATCTTGGTACAGGTACTTGAATGAAAAGTCCTTTCACAAGGAACATCAATCTGGCACCCTTATTATAATTTACAGCTGTTCGATTTAAGGACATGTAGATCGACTTAAATGGCAGTTGGGAATTAACATGATAAACACAGTGGAGAGAACAGTCTATTTTCAGGTTAGTAGAAGTATATGAAGTACAAGGTCTGACATAATTTGAAGGTTGCCTGTGCCGCTGACCTATTGTGTAATACTCTTCCTCTCGCCTTGCCAGGTACATCGGTTCCAATACAATGCCACCCAGTCAGATCATGAATACTTGGATTACCGCAAGAAAAAAAAAATACATTTTTTGAAAGCCCCATGTGTATTACCAGCATGCAGATTTTAGTCAATTCTTTTGCATGGAATGAAGAAACTGAGTATCATATCCATGCTAGCATTGTTCTTGTACATCGTCTCCATGCTAGCATTGTCCTTGTACAACATCTCCATGCTAGCATTGTTCTTGTACATCGTCTCCATGCTAGCATTGTTCTTCTACATCATCTCCATGCTAGCATTGTTCTTGTACATCATCTCCATGCTAGCATTTTTCTTGTACATCATCTCCATGCTAGCATTGTTCTTGTACATCATCCCCATGCTAGCATTGTTCTTGTACATCATCCCCATGCTAACATTGTTCTTGTACAACATCTCCATGCTAGCATTGTTCTTGTACAACATCTCCATGCTAGCATTGTTCTTGTACAATGAAGGTTAACAACAAATGTCACATATTGGCTTGTGTCTCCGTAATGGTGGATACTAGGCCACTGGTTGCTATGAACAAGAAGGTACCTGTGGGGTTCCTTTGGCGTTGTTAAATTGAACTAAAGTGACCTTGACAGGTTAAAGGATGTTGGCTGATGTCTCAGCAACGGTGGATCATAGCTGCATGGTTACTATTAAACACTAAGTGGAAATTACCTACATGTACAGGGTTTCATTTGTTGTTAATTTTGAGTTTGAGTGACCTTGAGCGGTCAAACTGACATATGGACGTAAAAATTACTGGTTGAATGAAAACTCCTAGACATTAATAGTATTGTTCAACTGGTAGTGCTGCAATTTCTTTTTTCAATTTTTTCTCCAAACTGTGTGTTGTATTCTCATCAAACGTAGCGGGAATCACCTGGACTTAGATCTCAATGAAATTTATTCACTATACCGTATTAATATCAATATTAGTAAGTGTACAGTATGCTGTAAAAAAAAATCATCCACAAAAGCTGAAAAAAATGTAGATTCTCAGGGTAATAATGAGTTTTGCCACTCATTCGAAAACTATGGGATATTTTTGGGTTCTTTCTTTGAAAAAAATGGGGGGGGGGGGGTGCTGATTAGGGAGTGTGTGTTTCTCAAGATGAATGCCCAGCTGAGATGTCAACTTCCCTTGTTTGCCAAATTTGAAGGAATTATCAAAATTAGGATAAAATTGGGAAGGATAATGCCTGTTAGCATTGTAACAGTAGGTAAAGTAGGGGCATTCCATGGTATTTTTGACATGGGCACTAATAGGAAAGTGTATAAGGGACCTCTTTTCAGGGCCAGAATTTCGGCGAAAATCTGTGAATCTATTCTAGAGATTCTCCTCAAGTTGCCTTTCTTTAAAAAGAAAACTAATTGACAAAAATCCAAATAGATTCTTGCAAAATTTTGCGAAATTCTGGCCCTGCTTTTCATGTTGTTGATTTTGATGTTGAGAGATCTTGAAAGGTCAAACCAATATTTTTGCATGTTGCTCAGTCCTGGTGGAACCTAAGTCCATGGCTACTATTGGGCTCAAATAGGAAAGTACCCATGGGGTTTCTTTTGGTGGTGTTAGTTTTGAGCTTGAGCAACCTTGAAAAATGAAACCGACATATTGGCTTATATCTCACTAACAGTGGGTTATGTCACTTTTCATTTAGACAAAATCATTACTTCTGAACTGTGTGAGTGAAGATTGATATAAGAATGATGATGGTCTTAAACAAATGTGATGTTGATATTATTCCAAGGGTACAGGACACACTTAGATGTATATGCATCCAAAGTCATCTGAGCTTAAATCTCTATTAAGCTCAAAATTTATACTATTTCTGCCTAAATCTTGACTTCTCCCTGGTAGCAGGGTTTGCCCTACAGTCGAACTCTGTCTTGATTTAGTTGTGAAGGTCACAGGACCAGTTCAGTCTTATGCATCCAGGATCAGCTGAGCACAGGACTGTCACAGTCCTTTTATTGTTTCCACAGGTAGTGTCCATGACTAATGTATGTACATGTGTCTATGGTGGACACGTGTTACAGAACCAAAATAATAAAGGCCCACACGAGACCAATTTGACTATGTAGTAAGAATGCTGTATGCCTGCTGCTGGGTTTATTGTATTGCTGGCACACAGGTTGTGGCCACATGGCAATGTTATGGTTATTAGCTGCCAGATGGCAGAACAACAAAAGCCCTTGGTAGGGCTTTATGTAGGGGCTCCGAAGGTGTGTGTGTGTGTGGGTGGGTGGGTGGGTGGGGGGTGCCCATGTTCAATGCTCTTAGCTCCCAAAAACTACATATGGTTCTTCTTGCCTTTGCAACTTGTGCTTCCAGCTCCCGGACAAAAATTATAAGGCCTTTAAGCTTGCTCCCCACTCCAAGAAAGCCCTATAAGGGTCCCCATATTGAAATACATATCTGAGAAGCTTATATCCTACTCTTCGTATCAGTGTATGAGAGTATGTTTTTCTTTCCTCACATTTGCGTGTTGATGTAAGAAGGAGCAGTGAATTTAAAGAAAATGTAATAATGATTATATTTGAACATGGAGACTTGCTACATTGTGTCTGTCATTTTACACATTAACATAAATGCACCTCAGGAGGCATCCAGTTTTGTCACAATTAAAGCAAGTGTATATAACCTACAGTGGAAGGCAGCATCAAGGCGAAGTGGACTCTTCTAGAGCAAAAGAATTGATATTTATCATCATCATCATCATCATCATCATCATCATCATCATCATCATCATCATCATCATCATCATCATCATCATCATCATCATCATCATCATCGTTTGACTGAAAATATATGTATTTTTTTAAAGTCACTTGAGCTTTTAATGTACAGGAGGAACAGAGATGTGCCAAAGGCATGTCCTGGGCAGGGGATCTGAGGCCCACTCTCATAAAATTTTTGATAAGTTGCACTAAAATTGATTCTACAGCATGTCTGAGAGCTCTGGAGAGCAAATTCTGTGACAATTTTGGGGGTACAGAGGTGTACCCTAAAAAAAATCTATGGTGGGGGGGGGGAGGGAGGGGGGCAAGGAACAGAGATGTGCCAAAGGCATGTCCTGGGCAGGGGATCTGAGGCCCACTCCCATAAAATTTTTGATAAGTTGCACTAAAATTGATTCTACAGCATGTCTGAGAGCTCTGGAGAGCAAATTCTGTGACAATTTGGGGGGTACAGAGGTGTACCCTAAAAAAAATCTATGGTACGGAATTTTACCCATTTTACCCTCTGGCGGAAACCCTACAGAAGCATTACCAAGACCTAAAAGAAATACATGTATGTCACAGTTGCTGCTAAGCTTATACTAATGACATTAACAGGTACATGTGCCATTAAAAGAGTACATGTATAACTCCAAATCTGCATAATTTATTAAAAATCAGGAAATGCCAGCAGCACCGTGCAGTGAACAAACATAGTGCAGATTGAGTCCAGGTATACACCCAACAAGTTTGAAAAGAATTCAACATGTGGTTTGGCAGAGGAATTCAAAAACAGTTAAAAATTTCAAAGACACTGCAAATTTACAGAACCACACATCTGTCACACAAATTAAGGTCTAGGGGACTCCGTAAGTGTGCCTGTGCAATTTCAAGGCAATTGGCCAAGGACTTTTGGAGATTTCGTCATATTTTACTCTCAAATGGACCAAAAATTTATTAAAAAATACAAAATGACCATTTGAAACCTCTAAATAGAGACCCACCCATGGTACATCCGCACCAAGTTTGAAGTGAATCTGGCTGATAGTTTCAGAGAAGTAAAAAAAATGTGAATTACCATCACAACCCCAACCGGCATGCCTAGTTATCGTTAGGAATGTACGTGCATCAACTAACAAGTGCCCAATTTGAAAAATTAGTGAAAAGTCCCTGTGCCCCAGTGTCACCACCTGGTGAACACCTGGTGAACACCTGGTGAACACCTGTCTTTGATCCTTCCACAATGTACACTTCTGCCTAGTTTCAACAAAATCTAACGGTTGGTTCTTGAGAAGTGGAAAATAGTTTCAACTACTCAAAAAGTCAAAACAAAAACAAAAAAATGTCTCACCTCCACCTCTTAAACATGTAAAGTGTTTATATGCAATTTTGCAGGAACTGGATACACAGTTTTGGAGAACATTTTTTGAAGACTTTGTCAAAAATGAACAAAAATGTCATTAACAAATCCAAAAATCACTGGAGCATGACCACTTGAACAAACTTGGACAAGAACCACACAAAAATATATCCCAACCAATGTTGCAGAGGATTTGGCCAATGGTCTGGGAGAGAAAAAATTGAAAATGTTGGAATATAAATGCACAATGTTGGCCAAATGGGTGAATCAATTTTAGTGCAACTTATCAAAAATTTTATGGGAGTGGGCCTCAGATCCCCTGCCCAGGACATGCCTTTGGCACATCTCTGTTCCTCTCCCCCCCAGTAATGATGGTCCTATGGAAAGGTGGCGTCAATGTTTATTCTGGTCACACAAACGCTTCAGTCTGTGACTGTAAAGTCAATTTAGCACAGTGCTGGTAGAGTCTGTAATTTTTTTTCCTTTCTTCATGCTGACTTGGCAAATGAGACATATTGGTCTAGATGACACTATTAACCATTAGTAGGAAAGTACATACAGTAAGGGAGTTTTCTTTTGGTGTTTTTAATTTTTAGCTGTAGTGACCTTGAACGGTCAAAATGACATATTAGCTTATATGTTGGTAAAGGTGGATCCTGGGTCCATAGCTACCATTAAACATAGATATTAATATTAATGTGCCAGCGGTGTTTCCTTTGATGTTATAAAATTTGACTTTGAATAACATTGAAAGGCTTTTTAACGGACACACTGGCCTGTCGTGGTACATAATATCATTCTTCTGGTCAGTTATTTGTAGGGCTGTGGAGAGCAGTAAAGCTTACACACCAGCTGAAGCAGCAGAGCACAGCACAATCATGATCCTCCATTGTTTATCCCTTCATATTAGCATTAACCAATTTTCTTTTTTGTATCTATCCTTGAGAGTCCTGTTTTACTTCACTAGAAAAGCTTAGTTTTTAGATGGCCGTGCACTGCCGGTTGAGCAGTCCCTGTACAGAAGGCTCTTTCTTTCAGGTCTGCTGCAGGCAGTGACAACAGAATTTTGGCCAGGCCTCATCTGGTTAAATGCCAACCATTGACTATTGGGGGACCTACTCTTATAAGCAGACAGGCAGCACAGCCATATTGCAGGGTGGCTGGCCACTTGCAAACTAAGTGAAAGTCTGTGACCAAGCCAGGTGTACAATGCTACTATGTACATGTTGATAAAAAAAAGTTCCAAAATACGATATATTTTGCATATGTATGGAAACCATTTTATGGTAACAAGAAGTCTTTTTATTTTTAGCTCAGCTGACTTGTCAATCAGCTGACTTTGTTGGATGGGTCTGCGTCCATCTGTCTGTGTAGCCAACGTTTGTCCATAATTACATTCTGGATTTCTCCAAATCTGTAAGCCAGATCCACAGTGATTTTTGAATTTCTATACATGTATATATATATGTATATATATATATGTGTGTATATATATATATGTGTATATATAAATATGTATGTATGTATATATATATATATATATACATGTATATATATATATATATATATATATATATATATATATATATATATATATATATATATATATATATATATATATGTGTGTGTGTATATATGGAAATCTATCAAAGGTTTCCTTTGTGATGAAGTGGTTTTCCATGAGATCTGAAAGGGAGGTTCATACCTTTTCATTATGGATATTTGTGAGATTACCATTCACTGACCTGTAGTGCTGTCTATTTAGAATTTGTTTGCCTCTGATATATAATCCAACTGCAGTGATGTATGAGCTACTATGTTTTTGTCTGTATACATTTCATGCCAAATTTTAAAAAGAGATGTTCTCCAAAAGTGACTGCACAAATTCCAAATGTCATGGCAACACTACTGTGGAGGCCTATATAGGTACCTAATTTGTTCACCAGGTGACACTGAAATTATGTTTTTCAGGAATTTTTGTGTGTTTTGTGGTTTGATTTTTTTTTCAACTATCTCATGTCAGAACTTTTTTCCATACCAACTGTATTTTGTAATTCAGCACAGTTGTGTGACCATCATCAGCAGTGTTAATGAGTGATGTGTTGTTTGTGTGAAGTTAAATTAAAAGATACACTAAACAGTAATGGCCCACATAGATGTACTGTGGCCGTGCCCGTGCTTTGAAACAGCATCACCAAAACAAGATTATATAAGACAGCATACATGTAGGTGCTAAAAGCTGGTATCTCACTAGGCCTAGACTAGCCTCATGCTTTGCTATGCACAATTGGTGGGTAGGCCTATAGTGTAGGCCTAGCCAGCAAGCTGTGCTCTCACTGCCAATGGTTGTGTTTGGAAATGTGACCTCATTTTGAGGCCATGGAAGTGCATGAATTCACACACATGCATGCTTATAGTGTGTCGCTGTAAGATGAATGCACATTTTAAAAGCAAATACAAGTAGCTTGAAGTTTGAAGATAATATGAGTTTGTCGTTTCTTCCAAGAACAGAATGAAAATAAAACCACATTAACTGGTTGTGGGATCCATCAGACTACACCCCCCCCCCCCATCATGGCACTATAACCTTCATGTATTTACACTTAGGTTATTGGGCCATGCCTCTGGTAGTCTTGAGGGTCTGATGTGCAGCTTGCCTGGTTTTATTATTGTCAGCCTAGTTGTCATTTCAATAACCCTCTCCCCTCCCATGTTTATATCATATTGCAGGCGTGTGATATTTCAGATATTTTAGTGGATTTCCACTATGCTAACACCTGATTTCAGCTAAGTTGGTCACATATATATATATATATATAGATATATCATACGAGTTCTGCTGTTTTGAACCTGTATTCTTCCTTGATTTGCAGGTATTTCCGATGGATTTGGGAAGTTTTCAATATTTTACTAACTGGCTACTCACATAGCTGATATTGGAAGGTCATCCATTGGAGTTGACAATGACCTTCAGGTCAATATTGCACAATATAAATGGTCTTCGTACGCTCTCAGACTGGTATTTTTATAAAGTTATAAACCAGCACTTCGTAACTGTATTTTCCTTAAATTTGCATTATCATTAACAGAATATGTACCACAGAGTGATAAACATGCATGCCATGATTTTTTAAAGAAAGGTTTGGTTCGGTGGAAATATGAGTGTGTTCAGCATTTTCATTGCTCATTTTGTAGACTGTACAGTTCATCAAGAGGGCAGACACAGAGGTACTTCACGAAATCTTCAACAAGGTAAGATCATTATCATGATCATATCGACTGTCTTTCCACGCATATTAGTGCCAACAGGAAGTTGTCGTGCTTTAGCAGTCTTTGCTGAATTCAGGAAAACCAAAAGCTTGCACGTTGAATTAACGCAACCATTTATGACAAAAAGAATTGAAAGTTCTGAGTTGTGCAAAGTTTGGCTGGTGATTTCTTCTTGTACCAACTGTTCAGTGTGTGTTCAAAGAGCATGACTGACTTTTTAAAATAGAAAAATGTCTCCAAGTCAGTAATTTAAAAAGAGCTCCACATTTGCCATCTGCTATACAGAGATGGTTCCATTTGTATAAGGATAGAGACTTTCCAAGCAATACAGGCCAGAGTGACACCACACCTAATATGACTGTTCCTATTTTAGTGTTTTAAGTGAAAAATTGAAAACTGAGCAGCTGGTCTTTGACGTTTGACTCTTTCCCGGTCTTCTGTTTTAGTAGGACTTGGATATTGTGTGTGGTGGTGGTCATCTCAAGGGCTGGCTTGAGACTGCAAATGACCTTGACCCAGTTCCAGAGATCATAAGGAAACTTTTGATAAATCTAGAACAAACTGATGATGAAGTTGTTGAATTTCACCTGAGGACAGTCCTCTGTTAGGGCTGGGTGTGGTCATCACAAGAGGGACCCCGACCCGATAGTGTTGGTTGGGACCCCCAGATGGCACCCTTGAGGGGAGGAAAGTATTTTCGTGACTCATGATTGACAGTTTTAATTTTTCGCAAACTGTGATCTAAAACAATCAGTATTCGTGACTTGTGAATGAACTTTTTCTTGTGACCCATGAATCATCTTTTCCAAAAAATCACAAGCAGGTTTGGTATGTGGCCTTGGTATGGTCTCTCCGAGGAGGGACTACGATGAGTCACGGTCTTCACAATTGTCCTTCAATTAACTCTTCCAGTGCCAACTGCAACTACATTCAAATTAGTTCAGTTGAGCTGCTTCATTATGATAACAATGCTAGTTTCTTATTCCTCATGGAAAGACCTTTCATTCAAATGCCAGCATGCCTATAGTTCCAGGGCATATGATGGTCTGAGTCAACAGCTTTCCGCGGTGCGCTTTGGGTGCAATGCGTCCAGGGCTTACCGAGGAGAGCTGTTGACTCAGTCCAAGATGTGGCACTGAAAGAGGCAAGAGACCGCCTGCTGTAGATAAAAGTTTGGTTCATGGTGCCATCTTTTCTGTGTCATTTAACCTCAATTGAGGAACCACCTGTTTTATCTGACCCCCTGTGGACTCGCCCTGGGGTGGCCCCTCACTAAAGGGACGGTAACCCCCTCGGTAAAGAGACCATTGTACAAGTAAATGTTCATATACAACTAGGCTATGATGTGTTCGAATACTTTCAGTATGCTTCGGTGACACGGGCTGGAGAGAAGTTCATGACTCCAGTGGACTTCATCCAGCGCTATCTGGGACTACTGGCAGATGAAAACTTTAACCAGAACACCGTCAGACTATTGGCTAGTTGTGCTGATACCACTAAGGATGGGTAAGATGAGCCAGATAGCTACCCCCTCTGGTGTCTAAGCCCAGACCTATGCGAGTCAATTTCTTTTGATTTAAATGTTTAAGTGAGCATCTAAAATTTTAAATATTGATTACATATAATATGTAACAATGATAAGTGCTGTCTATTAACTTCATGTTTGGGAGTATATTCCGTAAGCTGAAAAATCAAAATAAGCATTATTTTTAAAATAATGATATTGCCACGTGATTTTCAGAATACGGTGTGACAGGGACAAGTGCACATCATAACGTGAGGGCATATTTTCAGATAGGGTGCTTTGGCACAAAGGAGAAACACAGATGTGGTCGAGATAGAAAATTTGAATCCCTTTTTCGGTGTTCCATAAACTGTTCCTGGTAAATTGATAACATTTTGGTACATGTATATTTCATTGTATGCAATCAACAGGATTTGTCATCTCATAAATGTGAATAAGTAATTACATATATGTCCATCAGGAAATAAGAAATTACTGTTTGTATACATGTATTTATGTCTGTGTACATTATATATTGTATAGACTTACATGTATGTGAATATGTATGAATGTACATATTATGTGTATACATATATTTGATATATGTATATATATATACACACACACACTGTAAAATTGCTTTATTTTTGTGTGTTTAGATTTCACAGTTTTTGTTTTTTTGTCGTTTCAATGTTAATTTAACTATTTTGGAAATAATTCCTATTCGAACAATTTTAAAATACCTGAGTGAAATAAACTAAAATAAGAATGCAATGAAATTAAACAAATTTACTACACATATGTATACACGTACACACATTAGGTACATATATCTGGGAAAATTTCGGAAGGACCGTTGAGCCCCTGGAAGTACTTTATAGCATGGCAGATTTAATCATGTAAATTGTGAAACAGACCTAAACATGTAAATTTTAGTTTGTGTGTGTACAGTGTATAGTATAAGGTAATGATACATGGATGTTGTTTGCCTATATTAAATGACCTTGACAGCTGCTATTATACATAATGATAAATTGGTCAGGTTTTTTTTTTCATATTAACTCTATAAATAAAATTTGAGGCAAACATGAAACGCATGTTGTTTTAAGCTCAGCTGATTTGTCAGCAGCTGAACTTACAGAAAGCCTTTGTCCATCATCTGTGTATCCATTCGTCAGTCCACATTTTTGACTACATCTCCAACGCTATGAATATATCCTGTCCAAACACAGTGGAGATGTGCTTACAGTGGGTCCCATGTTAATTTAACCCTTTCCCCCTTGAATTAAGACTGGGTCAACAGCTTTCCTTGGCATGTAGTCTCAATAGGCTCATCTACAATTCTCAGTCTAGCCATTTTTCATTACTGGCGAAATAAGTTGAAAACACTGAAGCAGACAATAGTTGACCACTGGCCGGTTTTGGCTACTTTTTTAGGGGGAAAGGGTTAAACTAATTTCATTCCTTCAACATGTGAGGGGGAAAGAGTTAAGTGATTACGCTTCAGCTTTTTGCAAAGTGTGATGAGGTCATTTTGAAATTTTACGGAAAATGTTGTTTCAAAAATTATTTCTGGAACGGCTTGGCCAGTTATTTTGAAGTTGTACAGTAACACATTTTGGTACCTGGAGACTGTATGCTTTGAAACAAATGCTGGTGCCTTCTTTTCTTTTTTTATGTCTCTTCTATTTTTTATTTCTTGTGCAAAACTGTAAGGGGCAAACTAAGTTTCTATTCAGTAACTTATCGGTTGGTGTATACATCCTAATTTATTACTGTGCCAGTCAATGGGAATTGCAATGGTAATTCATATTTTTGACTTCATTGTCAAAACCCTCAGCAAGGTGCACTTCAAACTTTGTAAAGATGTGCCTTTGATGGGTCTCAGCCAATTTTTTTAGAATAGTCACTCTCCAGTCATTTTTTTATTTTTTCCCCCTTCTTTTTTTTTTTTTTTTTTCTAGATCGTAGATTATCTTCTTCGAAGCAGCCTGACTGATTGCGTTGACATTGCAAGGGACACTTGTACTGACCCCTAGACCTTAATTTGGTCAACAGGTGGTGCTATTAATTATACTTTCCTATTTAGTTTTGGATTTTTGTGTGTTTTTGTGAATTTTGACTTCTTGTCCAAAACCATCTTTCTGATCATACTGAAACTTGGTGGAAATGTTCCTTATGAAAGGGTCAAACATAGTTGATCACTAGGTGGCATTACTGTGGATCCCTGATTTTAAACAGCTTTTTAAAATTGGGTATTGGTTAATATTATATTCCCATTGATTACTAGTGAGCTGAATGCTACTTGAAGCCAGCAGGTGTAGATGATGATGTATTAACTCATTGCTTACTGTGGTCACAGGTCTTGGTCACTGGTTCTGGCACTGAGTTAAGACCATAGGCATGTTGGTACTTGAATGAAAGCTCTTTTCATGAAGAATTTAAATCTGCAATTATTGTCTTAAATCTATGTAAATACACGGAAAAATCAGGGACTGGTATGGAATGAGTTAAGCCATGCCAACATGTGCATTCTCTAACAGCTTATCTTGAAGCACCCCAGCATGTAAAATGCAAACTCTCCTGGCCCCATGATCTAATCTGTACGGCATGTGTGGCTTAATGCAAGGTAGCCATACTTTGCAATTGTCTCTCCTCCCTCTCCCATTCCTCCATCAGGTCATTCTGCAGTATAGTCACAGTTGTGGTTGAAGGCAGTATCCTCTGTTATCATGTTCAGTGCAGTGCTGAATAAACTAATGATGTACGCTGTGCGCATGCTGACTGTTTGACCAGTCTGCGTCAATGTTGTATCATGTTCATCACGAATCTGTGTGTGAATTTATGTTTAAATGCTTATCACAACAGTAATTATACTCATCCAAATTATTATGATGATTCTAAATTCAAGTTTCTGGGAACAACACCTTTCATTCAAGTTCCATGCCCACATATCCAGAGAAAGAACGGGCCAGGTGTACTGTTTACAGCATGGAACATGTTGAAAAAATTGTGAGAATTTCTGCAACAAGTAATCTCATTGATTGAAGAAATGTTTAAATGCATCATGGAAATCTGCTCAAACCAGTGCCTTAACTTTGGCACTGTACATGCATTTTGTTTTTGATTTTGATTTTTAATTTTGTGTGTGTGTGTGTGTGTGTGTGCGTGCGTGCGTGCGTGCGTGCGTGCGTGCATGCGTGCGTGCGTGTGTGGTTTGGTAGTTTTTGGCTTCTTCATTTAAAACCGCTGGCTGGACTCTTCTCAAGCTTGATGAAAAAGTACCCTGACTCAGTTTCTGCCAAAGTTGCTCGCTAGGTGGCACTATTGTAATTTTAAGGAATTTTGAAAATTTGGTAAATGATCACTGAGAATACATTTTACCATGGTTACTGTCGGGATACCAGTATAACTACTTGTGAATGAATGCAGACTGATGTAGTTTGCTCCAAATGGCTGAATGTATCCTGGTCAAACATGATGGGGCTGTACCTCAGATGGGTCTCTGGCTGTTACGTGTGCATGCATACATGTTTGTAAGATCGTCCACACACTCACCTGCAGTTAATAGTCTCGGACATGCAAGGTCAGCTGAGCACAGGACTTTTGCAGTCCTTTTTTTTTTTTAGTACTCCACATGTGAAATCTCCAGCCAGAGCCAATTTCAGTACAAAGTGCTCACAAGTGCTTGCTTTTTAAAAAAAAGAAAAGTTACAGAATGCTCACAAACAATATGTCTTTGAACATTAAGCAGTTACTATGTATAACTGGTCACCAGCATATGGCCTCCACAAATTAACATGTTTTGATATCTTATTTTCTCTCTCTTTCCATGAAAAAATTAGCTCTGAGACCTTGATATTTCAGAAAATCCTATTGGACACAACTGGAGATTTCTTTCCAGCATTGACGTCTAGAAAACTGTCCGATCTTTTAAAATGAACATCCACAGGAAACAAGTGAAAAAAATATATAATTTCATCCATGTGCGATTTGATTTGAAAATTCATCACTGTGCATGTGTTTTCGAGAGCATTGTTTTCATGACCACTCTACTTGGCTGGCATGTGGGAAAACTGCATGTTAAGCAGATACATGGCTCTTCACCTCGCAACTGTGCATCCCTATATCTGCCATAAACTGCTTTAATTTTTCCGTATTCTTTTTGCTCATTTTGCTGATGCTGCAAAACTGAAAAAAAAAACCCACAGTGAAATAGCATTTTAACATTGAATAGCAATTTTGTCCAAAATAGTGCAAACAAAGCTACAGTGAAATGTCAAAAATACAAAAACTGTGAAAAAATGAACATGTGATAACGCAATTTACAATACTTTTTTGATGAGGAAGATGGCTAGCAGAGGCAAACGTTAATATCCTTTCCCGTTTAAATCATCCGAAAGCGGCTGGATGTGAATTGTTGTTTGCCTCAACGTTTTTACTTTAATTTCAATCTCATGTACTGGAAAATGTTTTTGCTGAGAATTGTTGGTATGACCATGATGGCACACCCTCGGTCAATATCTTTCCTTGGCACAGGTTGGGCACAGTACTCCTTACCCACACCAAAGGAAAGTCGTCGACTCCATTGGTACCCTGACCAGAAATGGGTTAAAATCATGGTTACTAAAACAAAACATGCATTTTTCCAGATGTAGTGTGCCGCACAAACAAAGTTGCAGACATTGAAAGGAATGCTAGTATCTGAAATTTTGTAGCAAAAAATTCTGTATTTCATGAAACAGACAAGAAGAAATTGAAAATACTGAAATTATGGAGTTGTGGAGTTATTCACAGCTGGAATTTTAAAAAGGATGAAAATTTTTATTTTTATTTTTTCCCAACAGATAACTCATGGCAGATCTCTGCATGAAATCCAGAACTCAGCTAAAATTTCTCCCTTTCAGCAAATCAGTGCGTCCAGAACATGTTGTTGATTTAATGTGATTGTTTTCATTTCCAGGCTTATTGAGTTTGTGGAATTCCAAGCCTTTGAGGACTTGCTGTGTAGCCCTGACGCAATGTATTCCGTAGCTTTTCAGTTATTTGATACCAATGGGTCGGGGGCTATCACATATGGTAAGTCTTGCTGGGGAAAACCCTCGCATGATGATGTGCCCCCAGCAAACTGCGTGTTCGTTCTCACTGCTTGCCAGTACAGGTGCGGGTCCAGTCTGCCCGTAGTGGAATTAAAATGTGTATTTATGTCAGAAATTTTGGGGATGAAAATTGGTCAGTTTGCAGTAAATGTGGGTCTGACATTTTGACAGTGGACAGGGGATGCCGCAGCATAGCAAACAAGTGAATGGGTACACTTCTAGCATGTCTTGCCAGCAAAAACTTTTGTGATTGGGTTGTGCATTCAGGTAAATGCACACACAATTGTTAATTGTTACCCGTCCTATTTATGGAATGATCCTTGAAGTCTTATTTTAACATAATAACAAGATCCTCTAAATTTTTTTTGGCACATTCACGTTTATGTTTGTGAGTGGCAATTTTCAGAAATTCCACAAAAATGACATTTCACCCTTAAGGGTGCCTGTCAGTGTTGTGACTTGCATCAGTAGATTGATGACTTGAATCAGCTATGGCCGGACTTGTACTCCAGACCTGTACTGGCAGTGCACGTTAAAGATATACTGACTCGCTCATTTCTGTCAACCAGCGCCCTCCCAGTGTCACGATGAAACCTGTCTACAATATAACTACTCAAAATATCAGCATAATATAGCAGCTTATTTTCTTTACCTACTAGACACTTTAAATTTGTAATTTGTCTTTTGATTGTATTGTACACTTTTCAAACATCATTGAAGTTGACTTTAATCTGTTGTGGACCATTTTACCTACTTATTCAAATATTTTTTCAAGTGTTTTCTGGTAGACCGGTTTCATGATGCCCAACAGTGGTTTTAACTTAGCATGTGCTGTACATGTATCCTGTGACCTCTGTACAGCCTAAAGCAAGACCACAACTTCTGATTCATCAAAGTTAATGGAACAAACCAATACCCGCAATAGACTCACGCTATATTGAGTCAAGTCTGTGTAGACCAGACTCAAATAGGTGAATTCAGTCCTGGTGGTATGTATCGGTAAATTAATTCAACATCAGAAACAAAATGAAAAAAAAAATGAAGCTTTTCTTTAGGCTGTAAACATGGATTAACCTTACGTCTTTTGTGATTTTCTACTTTCTACTTTCTTGGATGCAAAGGCTAATGTTGCATGATGGGAAGCCACCAATGGCTTCTACATGTCTATGCACCATCCTGCCTCTCCAGCTGGGATATGTCCAAAGTGCTGCAAGACAGGACAAGTTAACCAGACACAGAGTTGTACATTGACAGGAAGCTGGGGGTCCACTGTGTGGTCATTTCGACCACCTGGCCACAATAGTTCCTGCCTCATTTCTGTCCCATTGAAAGTGGAAATTATTCTAACGAATAGAAACTATAATACATGTAGTAATTTTGGAGGAATGGCCCAGAAACCATTCTGCGACCTTTAATGAACATCACTAATTAACTAACGAAGCGGAATAATTAGCCATACAAAACCACTGAAAGGCACATCTAGCAGATAAGGACTACAAGCCATAAAAATTTCAAACTGCTACGTGTCATAGTTTTGGAGAAATGCCTGGAAACCATTCTGAGACCTATAATGAACATCAACTAATGAAGGGAAATATTAGCCACACAGAACCATAAAAAAAAAGTCTATTTCAGACACCATGATAGGGATAAAGTCCTTGCATTGACAAAACAAAAATATATTAATAATAAGATGAAAAAAAAAAAGAAAGAAAAGATAAATTAAAAACAAGACATTTGTTTCTCTTTTGAGAAACACTCAAAACAAGCTTGTACACCCTTCTGGGGAGCTGTACAACAAACAGATATATCAGGCCCCTGACCTGTGAGGGCCATGCTTTTTGAGTCAGTTTTTTTAAAATATTTTTTTGTGTGAATATACCTGTATTGACTGAGAGTCAAAGTGAAATCAGTCCTGTTGTTCACGTCATTTCTTGCTGGAAAACATTAATGCTGACTGACATATTTGACTGGCACTAGTAAGATTGTGCCTATTGCCAGCTTGGCTAAAGTAGTTTTGTGATGATGATCTTTAGCTTATTACTGTTGTTTGCCTTGGTTCAAAACCAAAAATGAAATTCTGTCCTCTTATTCCTGATGGGTCCAAATAATCTCAAGTCTAAGTAGCATGAATAATGCTTTTCCATAGTTGAATAATTTATGAAATGTATTAGCCAGTTTGGCTAAAAGTTGCAAATGTTATGAGACAAATCACACATTCTATAGCTGCTGGCTATTATTTGGCTAATGGATAGCCTCCGCCACATTAGTCGTGACTATATGCTAACTTAGAGCAGATTATTAAGGGAACCCTTGGCAAATGAAGGGGAGACCCCATAGCATCACAGAAATAGATCAGATGTTGAGAGGGGATATGAACGCTGGCTTCTGCAGGGAACAGGACAGCTCTTGACATTATTAAGTATCACTGAATAACATCTTTCTGAAGTGTGGTAAACTAATGTTTTATGTTAGAGTAGACTGGTATAACTAATTTACAAATTTATCCACGTAGCCATGACTGACCAGGCTGTGGAGGGGGAGGAGCTGTGTCCTGTCATCCTCAGCATGTCTTCTCTCTTCTGTCTATCTTGTAGGACTTTGCTTCCAGCTCTTTTCTCATTCTCCACTTCAGTGCTTTTGTCATGTTCCCCATCGCCAAAGATGTGGTGAATAGCTTTGCTTTTGTCACTTGGTCAGAAAGTCAGTGGAGAGCAGTTGCCTACACAATAACTCAAGACGTTTTTTAGGCTATGACTTCTATACTGCTCAGGTATATGGTTCTCTACAAGGGCTACAATAAATACCAAGATGGATTCCTTTTGATTTCATTTCCAAGATCAGAGAGCCACTTCAGTTGAATTTGGTTTCCCACGTGCTAACTAAAGAAAACTCGTGCACTACAACATTCATATTGCACAGGTTGGTGGTGCTCTGTGGAGGCCAGGTTAAGTTAAAAGATCTATGATCTTGACCCAATTCCCATGGTCACAAAGCCATGTTACTGAGTTTAGTTTTTACATGATATGTATTTTACCCAAAACATTCAAATTGCACAGGTTATGGTCCAAATAAGGGCTAAGTTAATGTTGAAGAATGTTGACCTTCGCCCGATTCCCAAGGTCACAGACCCACTTTGCCGGTTGGTCAGTACTTCACAATTTTTCAGCAATAACTCCAGAAGCACAGGACCACCATGGTCCTCTTGTTAGTCCTCTGTAATGGCTGCACGAAGTCTAAAGATAGATGACCTTGATCTGATTTTGCCTCTAGCAAAACTTTGTGTGTGTGTGTGGGGGGGGGGGTCTGTGTTTACAGACTTGTCTTGTTATGATGATACTGTTCCTGGTGTTGCATTATTTGTGTGTAGGGGTGGGGGTGGGGTCTCTACAGTAAGACCATCTTCATCTGGCTTTTCAGTGATGTTACTGTGCACTCCAAACAGAAAATGACATGTACATTTGGCAAAAATCCAAAGAACTTTTTACATTTTTTGATGGCTGACTATACCCCATTCAAGTCGAAAGCACATGTCTGAAATCAGTTTACTCGAGTTGGATGCATTCTCCCAGTTCCCAAATTCAGACCTTTGTAGCAGCTCAGTTACCGGACAGAATGGGGACAGAGTGACTCTGTTCTGATGTTGTCTGAGAAAATACAGTTACTGTTGCTGTTACTCATTTGAAAACTGTGATGACAAATTTTTTTCAAATTTGGTGCAGAGGTACTTCGTGAGGTGGAAATGATATGATTAACCCGTTCCCCTTTAAACCGACCAAAACTGGCTGGTGGTCAAATGTCATCTGCTTCAATGTTTTGACTAATTAAATAAACTGTAACGAAAAACGGTGTCAAAAGATATTTGTAAGTGAGACCGATCAAGATCACATGACCCAGGTCAACAGCTTTCCTTGGCACTCAACCCACAAGGAAAGCTGTTGACTCAGTTTTAATTAAAGGGGGAAAGGGTTAAATTTCTGGCTCACTTTTTAGCCTCATGCATCGAAAGCCAACCATTACAGACATGCAGGTCACAGCTGATGAATTTTGTGTCCATTGTTTTCGAAGTATCTTTGAATGTCTCTCATGTTCGATTTTCTGCTGCCGAACTAAATCCGCTTTCAGCCACTGCTCGATATATTGAAAGAATGGGAGTTTTATTTTTCACAGCCTCCTGCTGAGACAAGCATGGCCCTCATCAGTGAATGTGATGGAAATGATTTCTGTACATTTCTGAGCACACGGTATGCATGTGGCTGGAGTATTTTTAGACGTGTCGCTTGCGTTAACATTGTTTGTGTTGTTGGGTTACTCCAGGCTGGTGTCTTTTAACGAGTTCCAGGCCTTCGAGGCCTTGCTTTGCGAACCCGATGCTATGTACGCTGTCGCCTTCCTTATGTTCGACAAAATGGGCTCGGGAGTGGTCTCGCAGGGTAAGTGTTCATGAAGCCACGAGACCACTTTGTCATTTATTTGTGAGAGAAAATAAATGAATGAAGTGAAACCTCATGAAGTAAGAAAATGCTCACGGTTAAGGGCTTGGGGTATGTTGTTTTTTCTTATTTGAGTCTATCTTGCAGTGTGTTTATCAGATTTATAAATTTTGGCCTTTTTTCAAAAGTACTAGGCTGTCCAAAATAGTGTTTTGTTTCACTAATTTTTGTATTTTCTGACATTGGTTAACTCGATACATAATCCATTGTTAAAATTTGGAACAACTGTCTTAAGTTGTGAAGTGTTGTAATAAGGGAAAAAAAATCCACATCAGTAGGAATTGCCAAGTATACAGTCTGCATGCATTTGTTAAACCATGCTCAGCAAACTGAAGCACAGGATGTCAATCAATTGGTCGTGTGTAAATTGACAGCCCGTGCTCCCATTGATGATGGCGAGAACTGTTGGTATCAGTTTCAATTTTGATGGTAAACCGTAAACTATATTGTAATAGCCAGGACAGTACCATATTGAAAAAACTCATTTCTGCAATGTTATTACGGAAATTAGGCCCCCACAGTGAATCAACCATATTTTGTTGTTTGTATCTGACTCCGTCTTTGATGGTGACTATCGACTTATATAAAGGATCAAAAGACCAAGAATTGCCCAATTGACATTGACACTGGTTTCCCTGATTGACGGGTGTCAAAGCCCCAGCATACCTATGTTTTCGTCATATTGTTCAGCAGACATTTGAGGTTGAAATGAAACAGTGATGCAATGACAAAGCCCAGATTTGTGAAGTGATAACACAGCCAATCAGCAGGTACTGGCCACTTGGCTCAGGCTGTGGCTATCACTATGACCTACTGTATTGGAAATGGCATTCTTGCAAGATATATCTAAAAATCTGAATGCGTACTGACAACAAGTATCGACCTACTCTGTCCCGCAAGTGTATTGTACGCATTTATTACATGTGTACAATCATACAGATACATCTGCATTATACATACACGTATATGTATATGTGTGTGAACATATGTATATACACACATACATGTTTGTATATGCTCTGTGCATGTTGCTGTGACTAGTGTTCCCTTTGACCTGACAGTACCTGGTGCCGTTTTTTCAGTGTTCCCCCGGCCCTGCCAGTCCAATTGAACTACAGAACAAAAGAATCGGTATTCAATTTTGGAGATTGGGCATTTTTTTCCACAAAGAAATATTGTGGCACAAATTGAAGGATGGAAACAGGAAACAGGGGCTGACTGTAATGAAGCATAACTAGACCATTTACACAGCAAAAGTGATAGCTAAGTGAATCCGGTTGGGCCTTAATAGACTACTTGTACAGTACAAGTGACAGTTGACGGACTACTTGGGCATGAGCAGATCACTTGCATGGTATATGGGCAAGGAGGGTAGCACCTCCTTGGCACAGCTGATAATTTGCCGATTCTGCTGGGGTATAGCAGGATCGCTTACACGCTATAAATTATGGCTGCTTCAACTAGGTCATAACCAGACCATGTACACTGTGCTGATGATATGCAACCGACTTGCATTGGCCATAACTCTTAAGACCAGAGCTTATCAGCTTATTGACTTGCCTGCTGCAAACAAATGTATTTGACAATGGTACATTGCTTTCAGAAAATATCATGACAGCTAGATTAATCCATGCAGCGGTATTGAGGAGGTTAATCTATGCTTTTGCAATTGCTGGCAAGCAAGTGCCATCCATTATAAAGGGACCTTTGGAAATCCAGTTACCAGCTCTGGCCACCTCAGCATGAGGATCCTCGCATGACAGAATTTATAGTTACAGTGTGCATTTGTTGTCAAGTTTAATAGGTGAAGCTACCTCTTGACTCATATAATTCCATTGTTGAATATATGGAAAATAACCCATGGATATTTCTCCAAACACGCACATTTCTGTGTACTTGGAAAACAGCCTGCCATTTTACCATTGAGCACAGGCATGTCAACCACTGGGTGTTAGTGTCAAACGTTTTTCTCTCGCAGTATCACACTCCCATTCACTCTCTCTGTCCGTCTGATGACCCACTTGCTTGCCATATTTTCTACCTCTTCAAAGCCCTGTGAAACACTGTGTTATGCAAAGTACTGTGAAGTATCGTTGTGCAATCCTGCTGGCCAGAATCCTGGGCTGGATTTTAAAAAGTCTGTATTTGGCGCAAAAAGAAAACTTGGGGCTCAATAAATGTGATGAATATTTTAGAATGAAGACAATAAGATATTGCCTGTTGATGCTAAGTTATAATAGCAGATTATTCTGAGCTGAAATTACCTTTCTGAAAAAGCAGATGGCACATTGGTCATTTTTTTTTTTTTTTAATCCTGAGGTGTCCGCCATGATGTTTTTGGGGTATTTTCGAGGACTTTTCATCCCGTTCTTCCACTTTTACATCATGTACACGTGTGCTGTGTCTGTAAGCAAGAAGTTGAAACAGAATGAAAGATCTCTTATTCTTTCTTCCAAGTAATTTTTGTTTCTCTGGAAGCATAGTTTTCAAGTTTTAATACTCTCATTCATAATTAGTCATTAGTAGATATAATTATTAACTTGTATGTCATAGTTGTAGTTTTCTGACAAGACTCTACTCTTGCCATAGATGGTTTACTTGCTCACATTGTGGTTAAATGTAATGCTGATACTGTAATCAGGTGAAGGAAGTGCCTTTGTCTCTAACTTATAACTGGCTGACTTCTTGATGGGAATATTTCATCACTGAGGTAATCTTGCTAACAGGCATCAAGTTAATTTCATTTGAGACCTTTGTTTGTCTTAATGATTGTCACCATAAATTTCAAATCCAACCCAACTTGTCCCGCTCAAATTTTTGATCAAACACAACATGCTGTGTAAGAAAGGGAGTAGGAATCTTTTCAATATGTCTGGTGAAAATTTATCATAAATTTTGTGATGTGAAATGTTGTTTACTCTTTGGCGACAGATGAGTTCGAAGACATCATCAGCAACACTGTGGTACACAAACACATACCTTTCAACTTCGACAGCGAGTTCATTAAGCTGCACTTTGGTCAACAAAAACAGAGACAAGTTAGCTATGCAGAGTTTACTCAACTCCTACACGTACGTACACAGTGAAACCTGTCTTGAAAGACCACCTCTAGGGATGACCAAATTGGGGTCTCTCAAGACAGCTGGTCTCTCACAGCAGGTACAAATAACAAGAAAAGCACTAAGCCAAGTATGTTGAAAAAGTGGTCTTCCAAGGCAGGTGGTCTCTCATTGGAGTGGTCTCTCAAGACAGGGACCACTGAATGTTGTCCATGAGCTACATATATAACATATAGATATACAGTCCATGAGTTACATACTGTAGTTCTAGAAATTTTCGTGCTCGATTTAATTTCGCGCATTTCGCGCTACCACCTAAAGCGCAAAATTAAAATGCACGAAAATAAGTTGCATTGTATTTCACTACATTGTGTGGCGTTGGATTGCGCGAAACTAAAATGCGCGAAAATTCTGTAATTTCAGGAAAAATAAGTTTGCGCAAAATTAAACACGCGCGAAAATTTCTAGAACTACAGTATATAATTATGTAGATATACATTGTATGGCCCATGAGCAACCTATATGTAATGTCTCTTTAAAAGATGACTGGTCTCTCGGGAGAGGGCTCTTTAAAGCAGGTGCGACAGTACTGCAGTTCATACTCTTGACTATGCAAGTCATATTCAAACTGATTAACAAAGGAGAAGAAATACTGAGCGTAATTTCAGTCAAATTTATTGTTACGTATCAACCCAGTCATAGTGACGGTGTGTTCTCAATGTTGCCATGGTTACAGGACTTCCATGAGGAACATGCCCTACAGGCATTCCGGAGGATGGACCAGGGTTACCGTGGATACATCTCCACTCTGGAGTTCTACGATATTATGTCCACGCTGAAACCACATCTACTGACACACTTTGTTAAGGAGAATCTGGTAACGGTAAGTGTAGGCTACGGATGCGATCCTGTGATAATGAAAAGTTGTTCAGGATTTATGAGAGAAAGCCCGAACAACACAATATCTTAGAGCCTCCTCTCCCCTGAGGAAGACCCAGGTGGGTCGAAACGTTGGGGGGGGGCTCCTCTTTACAACTGTACTTCTACCTGTTGGCTCTGTTACTTTATACCATTTGAATATCTTAGAGCATAGCGGAGGCACATGGAATTGGACTTTAAGTTATGTGAGGGGAAGAAAGTAGAGCCCTTTAGGACGAAATTGTGGGCTTACCTGTTTGTCTGCCTTAACAGTTACGCTTACACTTTAATTTGTCGTTGCTGGGAAACATTTTTGCTGACATTTGTATGCACGACCATTCATGATGACTTGCCCCAGATCAATAGATTTCCTTGGCACAGGTTGGGCACAATGCACCCAACCTGTCCCGAGGAAAGCTACTGACTCGGTTGTACTCTGACCATGAATGGGTTAAACCAAATTTTTGATAGATTGTGTTTGTGTATTGCTTCATGACCACCAGGTGGCAGGAGGGGAGCGGGCACGGCAGGTCACCTACCCATACTTCAATGCTTTCATATCGCTGCTCAAGAATATGGATCTCGTCAAGAAAATCTACACCAGTTTGACCAAAGGAAACCCACGGGGGGAGGTCACCAAAGGTCAGTACATCTTCAAACTTCAATTCCCTTCTGGACACACATATACCAATTGTGCTGTCCGCGGTTGCAGTAGAGGTTGAATTCCTATTTTCTGCTGTCAACTAGTCACTGACCAAAAGGTACAAAAGAAATTATTTTTGGCTGTTTTGCGCATGTATGAGAAAACTTTGTTGGGGAAAGTGTTGCTGAATGTGAATTTTACAGTTAATGTGAGCAAATGAAATAGATCGCCAAAGACTTTTGACAGATATCCAAACTGCTGTGAGTTGCTGACCATTGTGTGTACAGTTGTATCTTGCAGACGTTGTGTGATTACACACATTTTCTGCTACTGTTTTAGTTATATCAATCACTTCGCTCATAGTTTTCCTACTTTGTCCCTTAACAATCATCATCCTCATATTCTTTGCAAAACTGTTATTTGAAACAGCCCAAGTGCATATGATGTAGTTCTGCCCCAGGGATGTCAGAAATGTTAATCTACAAGGTGGCACCACTTTTTTCTGGCACCGTCTGATATTTCTTGACCAATAAGTGGAGTCAGAGGAACTAAAACCCCAAGTGGCACCATGTGCAATTGACCTTGATATACAAGAGGCGTCATCTCATCATGACAGAAATACGCAGAACCACACAAAAGTATGTTTGATTGGAGTTGAAGGTTTGAAACCAAAGCTTTGCTGTAGAATTAGACCTTATTTTAATAGTTTCTCTTAAAATTTACCTCACCTTTTTGAACAATTTCCCTCTTGAATCGACTGAGTAAAAATGCTATCTTTTGCAATGTTTCTGCCTTAGATTTGACATGTAGCTTAGCTGGCTTGTCAGGTGGCTGGGCTTAAAGCATGACCCAGGTCAGCAACCTGCTGATCACTGCTATAGTCAGTGCAAATCTCTGCTATAATAATTTTGTCATCACTGTTAAACATATTATGGTTAACCCTTAAACGGTCAGACCGGTCGTTAACAACCGGTAATCACGTGATTTTATGCTGGGCTCACACTAGCTTAGCCTTACTTGTGTAAACAACCCATAAATCATCACCAAACTGTGCACAGACAGCTGTTGTGTTTCCCCCAAGAAGCACATCGATCTATTTATGTATACCACTCCCTTTAGCATCCCTGCTTGTCGTTAAGGGGCTTTCCCGGTGATTTCCTTGAGGTGCGTGACGTCACGAAGAGGGCAGCATCCAGAAGTTCTCGCAGAACCAGTTCAGCTGCAGGTGTCCGTCAATTATATAAAAGTGCCGAGGCTATTAACCTTTGTCAGGAGGTGGCAGGGAGGGATTATGTAGAGGAGGGGGACAGTGAAGTCGACGTTGGGTCTGAGGATGTAAGCATTTTGTTTATAATGAGGCTGGAGCCCACAGTATCAACGGGCCATGTGGTTCCACGGTGGGTTCCATATCCAGTCATTCAGGCTCGTTGCAGCCGATCGCTCACTCAATCACCGAGTCATGCAATGCCCTTGCTCTTCCTAAGTATCCCCTAACATGTTTCCCTGTCAAACCTGTGTTTATCAATAAACTTTATGAACAAGACTTTTTGCCTTGGCCTAGTTATGGAACCTTGCATTCAAACCTAAACTGTTTCTCTGAATGCACTCAATTTACATCGGGGGGGGGGGGGGGGGAGGAGGAGCATGGTTGCAGATACATGATAAATATGTTTGTCAGTCTCAAACAGTGTTATAGACAGCCAATAGGGAGGGCCTACTTTGCCTTTTGCACTGGAATTGATGACTCTATTATTTCATGTACACTGTATACATGCATGGTGTCATCCACATTTGCAAACTACATCAGTATAAGGCCTGGCACATATGACTGTGGATCGAACCACGCTTGTTTCCATGGCAACATATTAAAATGGGGGAAAACCACAAATTTTCCATAAAAATACTGCAGTGTTGTTTTATTTCTGTCATTTTCTTACATAATATTTAACTTGGAACATAATCTATGAATAGTTATGGTGACTAATTTTGTTATGCAAAGTAACTGCCTGTTACTGGTTCTGCAGACTTATGTAAAAATGCAGTTTTTCCGGTTTTTGGCCAAGTACAAGCAATATTTTAACAGTTGCTATGGAAACAGGTCATGTGATGTATGTTTTATTTTTAAAGTTTACTGAAAGCTTATTTCTCTAATTATCCAAATATCATGCATATGTAGAGAAAAGGGTGCTTCGCATAAAATGAGAAGATACTTTGTTCTCTTATTTAGCAGATTTTAAATGATTTTTGGCCATTTATTGGTGATTTAAGTGGTTGCCATGGCAACCAGTCACGTGACTATTAGCAATTTATTGCACATAATGAAACTTGGCATTCCGGGTATCACAATGATTTATACTTTTGGTATGCTACAAAGAAAACTGTTCCTAGTGCACTGTGTTCAATGAAAATTGTTACTTTTATTTTGACTGGTACAAAAATTAACCTGACCCTTTAAGGGTTAAAAGATTCAAATTCCTCATGAAGACACCTTTCATTCAAATACCAGCAAGCCTAGTCTAAAGCAAAAAGTAGTCTTAGTCAACAGCTTTCCTCGGGACACTTTGCGCACAATGTGCGCAAAGTGTCCCAAGGAAAGCTGTTGACTCAGTCTTAAATCAGTACTGTAATGGTTAAATGAACTTCATTAAAAAAAAGTATGAAAACAGAGCACTTGTGGGAGTTACAATAAGACTGCACTTTTAGGATGACCGCCTGGGTCTATAGAGTTAAGAGAAAAATATCTTCCAAGGTTGCACTGATATTGTATCATACATATTTTCAGTGCAGTTTTAATTTACTGCCACATGTTTATTGCCCTCACCTCATGGGTTCTGGAGCTTTTCGGGCATTTGACTGAAGATGTTTGTCTGACCATTTGACCATCTGTGTGTCATTCATTGCATATGTAAAGAACTATAACTAAGAAAGCCTCAGTCAATGGTTGGTGCATTGTCTGGTAAGTTGTGCTTCAGCTGCCCCTTTCGGGAGCTGGACCATCACCAATCAATTTTAATGTAAAAATTAAAGACTCGGGGGGGGGGGGGGGGGGGGAGGTTAGCTGCCTGTGGGGTGAGACTTGTCGATCCAGAATGTAGAGGCAAGTTGAGAGGTGGGCAGCCAATGGATGTTTTTTCCAGCAGGGTGGTTCATTGCTAGTATGTTTTCTCAGCTTCATCATAAAATCAATTGCTTCCGTGAAGAAGAAAAAGATTAACACTCAATAAAAATGTATTGTAATTGCAATTGAAACATTGAATTTGATCTAGAGTATCTTTAGGGATCATGTCAGTGTCACAGTTAATTTTATAAGATGTTAGCAGGCAGGATGGTCCGAAGCTGTCGACGTGTATTTCACAAAAGAGTAACAAAAACTATCTAGAGCTAAGGATTAATCCGTTTATCCCTTCCTCTGCTATTTATTTATTTTGGTTAATTGTCTGTTCATGCTGAATTTAATCTGAATTTTAAAAAACCATCAACTTGAAAGTAAGTTCCTGTATTTTATTTGCATGTTTTGTAAAAAAAATCCTGTTCCAACGTGTTCATTGGCCATAATAATAAAATGAAATCCTATTCTAAATAGTCCATCATGTACTTATACTTAATAGGCTATACAAAGTGCACTTACGAAAACAGCCTACATTTTTGAATAGTGTGATTTGATTTTGCATTTTTTCACTATAGCTGGCTGAAGCCTGGAGAAATTACCCAATAAGAATCCTCTGCTTCCTCCCCCTGATGTGTACCTGTAGGTGCAATCTGCATGTCAGTAGTACATTGGACCCAAATGGACAACAGTGGCTAATTGGGCCTCATAGGCATTGTGCACATGATAATTGTCACGGAAGGATCATTTCGGCGCTAAGGCAGCGGGGGTGAGGGGGCCTAAACCTCTAAAGTCGTGGGACGTTAACTGTGACACTGACATGATCCCCTTAAACATGAAAAATTAATGATACTTATGAAAGATACATTGACTCTGTCATGTTTTGTGGTCTGTGTATGCCTAATACGGCCTGGTGTACTTACTGTGGCCTGGGTGTACTAACTGTGGCCTGTCTGTACCTAATAATGGCCTGGGTGTACTTACTGTGGCCTGGGTATACTTACTATGGCCTGTGTGTACTTACTATAGCCTGGGTGTACTTACTGTGGCCTCTGTATACCTACTATGGCCTCGGTGTACTTAATGTGGCCTGGGTGTACTTACTGTGGCCTGGGTGTACTTACTATGGCCTCTGTGTACTTACTATGGCCTGGGTGTACTTACTATGGCCTGGGTGTACTTAGTATGGCCTGGGTATATTATCTATGGCCCTGGTGTACTTACTATGGCCTCTGTGTACTTACTATGGCCTGGGTGTACTTACTATGGCCTCTGTGTACTTACTATGGCCTGGGTGTACTTACTATGGCCTGGGTGTACTTACTATGGCCTCTGTGTACTTCCTGTGGCCTGGGTGTACTTAGTATGGCCTGGGTGTACTTACTATGGCCTGGGTGCACTGACTTGGACCTGTGAGTAAAGTAGGAAAGCTTTTTTGTGATTCCTATCAAACCTTTAAAGCTACATTTTCATTGTACAAGCATGGAATAGAGAGTAGGCTCACCATTTAGCGATTGAGAGTATTTTTTCCCATTTTACCCATCCTAATGCTGATATTGATAGAAATTTTGCTTATTTCATGTCTTTATCAGTAGAAACCTCAGGGGTGACAAAAGGTGAGAAGTTCCTCCTAATATTTCGTGTATCAGTCAACCCGTTTATGTCCGACAAGTATTTGTCCCCCTTTTTTTTTGCATGTTTTGGTCAACCCAGTCGTGAATGTTACATGTACATTGCATGTACTGTTGTCTTAATAAAGCTGTTCGTTTTTATTAAGTGCCTAGAATTTGGTTGTCTGCAAAACAGACCCTCTACCTAAGCATCAGAACATTAAAAAAAAAGAGACTCTGCTTCGCAGGCAAAGAATTTGGCTGCAAGACCAACAATCTATCGGATTGGGCTTAGTGCACTCTTGGTAGAAATGTACTGCAATACAGTTGACTCATTTTGTTATAACTTTGCATGGGAAGAAAAGCAGACGCACATGAACGAAATCCAGTAAACTTAACAACTGTACAGAGTAGAATTTTTCGTTGTGGGATCTACTCTTTGTTGTATATCAATGCATGTAGACCTATGCGGGAGCAGATCTACATTAAGAATCGAAGCACCTGCCGTCATTGTTCGTGACAATCAGCAAGATATATGAGTACATGTACACGAGTACAGCTTTATATATTAGTGTCCAATAATCACTCTTGGTTTTTGCAATATATATGCATCAGGCCACACAAAAAAATGGACAAGACTTGCATATTTGTGTGAGTGTAATAGAAGGTTGACAGAGATTAACCTTGGCCTTTTCAAAGTCTGACTGTTGGGTCATCATGGGTCACCATTGCTGGTAGTTCCTTTTCTTTCGACAATATTTCTATGTCCGGAAATATGTACAGTGTAGCTGCATATTTTAGTGAGTACACATACCATTTTTGAGGTAGAAAAGTACTGAAATGTTTGCTGGTCAGCAGGGTAAAAAGCTCTGAGGTTTTTCTTGCCCAGCCCAATAGTAGCGGTCGCAATTAGCAATTTTATGTGTATTTGGCTGAATACACGACCCAATACACAAAATTCTTGTGGGCTAGGGATGTGTATTCCCATTATGATAAAATTCTATGATAAAGTTACATTCAACAAGGTGAATAGTTTTGCAGCAAAAGGTATCAAATTTAACATGAGTATTTCAATTATTTGAGAAATTTTAAGAAATTTGATGTTTTCAAGTAGAGCGGTTTTCAAGTTACATAGTTGCAAATTACTATGGACACTAATGGGAATACACATACCAGGTCAGCCTGCCTGCAGAGCCCCCTACTGAGAACCCACTTGAACCAGTTGATCATGACCTTACTATATTTCTGTGATTGGTAGAACAAGGGGGCATTTTGATGCATGGTCTACTGTACTTGTGATCTATATGTAGCTGGCTGAATGTGGTCTTGCCACAAGCCACCATCTTTTACTCTGTGTATCTCAGTGAGTTTCCCCTTATGTGTCATGCCAGTGATAAAGTACAATCTGTGATGGTTCCTCTCTTACCATCATGCAACTTTCCCAGTAATTGTGGCAAGATTGACCATATGGCCTGCTGATTGGTTGATTCCAAGATATATGCAGTGTGTGAACCCAAGGAGCCTGGAATGCTCAAGTTTCTCTGAGCCTTGAAAGCCTGTGATGTTGGTGATGTCTTGTCTTAAAATACTTCTCCATGTCAAATGACAAGTCAGTCATAGCAGTGTTTTACTGCCGCATAAATGATGTGCACTGGCTTCCAAATGCAGTGAAGACTCAAAGTGGAGGGCGGGGTGATATCTCTCAAAGGGATCATTCTACAGTGGCCCTGCATCTCTCTGGCCACCCTCCGGACCGATTTCATACATGGTCTCAGAAGCCATGTAGCCTCTCACTAAAGTGGCCTCTCAAAGGAGAGACCAGTTGATTTAACAGAAGAGTCATTGTCATTGTTTAAGATGGGAAACCTATGGTGGAAACGACTTGATTGCAGATGACAGCGCACCATAGATATAATTTGTAGGGATGATCTAATTACCTTTTTGGAGGGGGGGGTGTCTGATTTTTTAAGCATCTTAAGTTTTGACTTTTAATTCATAGAACCTGTTTTTGTTTCCCAATGCACACCCTGCTGCATGTACATGAACCTTTGAACTTGTACCATTATGTTGCAACATGCATATGGTTATATGCGCTGAGGCCTCAGGAAATGAGAAGACTGATTACCGTTGTTTACTAGCTTAAGTTGAATATTTTTTCAGTTTAACTCTTTCAGTGCCAATCACATCTAAAAAATCGATCTGCTAAAGTAAAACTACAGGTCATACAGGTGCCAGTGTACTGGCATGTCTGCCAACAGGCTTAAACTACATGTACATCAGTGGTGTATATATTATGTAATGGTTTATATGTTTAATTGGGATCAAATCTGTATGTATACACTGAGTGCAACTTGTTTTTGATTCTCATGTAGAAACTGCATGTGTTTACAGAGTCATGTTAACCATCTGAAGGTGATAAAAGAACAGTTTATCAGTGTGGGAAGTTGTGATGAGCCTTATTTTCAGAGCCTCTGAGTTTCCCAATAACACAGGAGATGTGGGTTTGTTTGTTTTTCTTGTTTTTTTTTGTCCCCAAAGATCACTGTGATTTTTGTGTGCCCCACATGTACATTTAAGACAGCATGCTTCCAGTAAAATGAACAGGACTTGTGCTTTTTTATGCCATTTTCCAGCAAACCCTCCCACTTTTACCCCTACAGCTGTAGGTATATCACCCTATACCGCATTTTTAAAGCAGAACTTTAGAGATGTTTGTGTTTTTGTCAGACCAAATTCCCCTTGGAAAATACCTGTTTACTTGTGGCACGGGATTAGCTATTCCGGGGGAAAACCAAAGAAAAAAAGATCTGTTATTTCATTGGTTGCACAAAATGCCCCTGTTTGTCCAGGTGTCGCCACTGAGCTGCAGTAACCAAGATTGACCTGATTCCAGCTCTGACCACCTGTATGTGCCTTACAATTTTCATTCAGGACAGATTTGGTCCCCACTACATATAAAATGATTATTTCAGACTGCGTATAAAGTCACCTCTCTTCATTGGTTCACAGTTGGCTGAGCTGCAACAGGTTCACCTTTGACCTCTGTGACCTGGGGTCAACTCTCAGCCCAGGGAGCAAGTGGGAAAGAGTTCATACCACTCTGACTGTGCAGGTGGTTTGCTCGCAAGTCCTTTATTTGTTTTCTCCACTTCACAGTTAGGTAGAAAGTATGTTAATTTAATGCAAAGAGAAACTTAACAAACCTAATTCTGTAAGCCCATGTACAGTTTGAACACTATCGAATCCAATAGTCTTAATTAGAGCAAAGTCTTATTCTGTACCATTCACTAAAAGCATTATAGCAAATTGATTTGTGAAAGGAACAAATCATATTCGTCAAATTTGAAATTTAGAAGAAAGTTTTAGGCTTTATTAGCCTTTATAAAATTGGGTCATCAGCGGGGAACCAGCGTAAGACTTGTTTCGGTGCCATTAATCCCTGGACAAGTCATTCTGCTAATTAGTAGCACCATGTTTGCATTTCCAATACAATCATCCTGAGCTGATGTGTTACAGAATAAAGCGAATGTAATAGGCCTTCCTAAAAAATAGGCCTACTTGTTAATAGGCCTACTTAAAAATGTAGCCCACATTACATAAATATAATGAAACTACTTTTATAAAACATAAGTCTGCACCTCACATTCATGATTAGGCCTACCAATATTGAATCATAAAATCAATTAAGTGTAATAAACCCCACACTTACCTACAACACTTGGTCTTAGAGCAAGCCCGACTAGGCCTACCTGACGGGGCGATCAGACAAAATAAAAACCAGTGCTTCTACTTCAAGTAAAATGCAAAATGTAACGATATGATGTAGAAGAGTCCATAATTAAGTGCATCACACTTTAAAACTGGTCAGATCAACGCTGTTGTGTTTCAGCAATAAAAATAGTCCTATATATTATATGCCAACATCTGTGCCATGGAGAGTGATTGGTATTGGCTTGGTATGTGTCGCAGTCCATGTAAAACATATTGGTCTATACTTTGTATAAAATCACTGATAAAATTTAGGCTTTCAACATACATGTATTCAAGAGTAAAGGCGGCCAGCAGGAAAATCTGTTCATATGAAATTTCTGTGTAATAATCAATTTATTTGATAAAGTTGAGGTGTGACGTGGGGTTCCGTCTTTGTTTCAAAACCACCCCAAAATCTTTGTTTCAGCCCCAGGATCACACACACACCTAATAAACGTGGTTGAGGAATCTTATTAAGTGCAGAAACAGAGCAATTAACACAATTTGTGATTTTTGTCATTAAAGAATATTATACGAATTGACTTGCAGATTGATAAACCTTTTATGAATTTTTCAAGGTCACAGTTGGTAGGTTTTTCAAGTAATATAAATAGTCATTTCTCACAAAGAAAGCAATATTGGATGACAATTTTGGCACTTTTCAATACACGGCTCTGTCACAGCCTGTACGTAATATTGAGCATTACCAACAGGCAGGACTTCTGAAGAAGGCCTAATCTGTTTTTCAGCAAGGATGGACCGTATTTGTATTCACCACCGAGTACAGTTCATCATAAACATTGTGTCATAGTTAACCATGGTAGATATTGAGTCATAGTTAAGCATGGTATATTGTCATAGTTAACCATGGTAGACATTATGTCATAGTTAACCGTGGTAGACATTGTGTCATATATTACCATAGTAGACATTGTGTCATAGTTAACCATGGTAGATACTTATTGGCTGCTGCTATTATTTCAGAGGAGTTTCTGAATGAAGCCCAGAAGTACACGCACATAACGCCCATGGAGATCGATATACTGTTTCAGCTGGCAGCCGTCAGGCAAAAAACTGGGTCAGTGAGTGACATTGTTTCGTAATGCAAGTACTATAAATTGTTCAGTTTTGCTGTTCTCTTACTTTGCCTGATTTTGCAGATGACACAAAAATCTTGAAAGTAAAAACACAGTGAAATATTTTAACATTGTTTGAATAAGAATCATGTCCAAAATACTGAAATTAGAACTATAGTGCAAGGTCAAAAATGAAAAAAACCCATGAAAATCTAAGCACCCCAAACATAAAGCAATTTACAAGAATTTACAGTAGCTTGCTGTCAGTCACCTGCCTGTTAACAGAGCTTAATATATCCAATCTGTTTGCATCTGTCTGTCTGTTAACATTTTACATCTTGTACTTCTCAAACAGCGGTACATGGAATGCTTTGAGTTTAAATATAGGTGTTCCCCAGGCAGACTTACCAAATTTGTGAAGCACTTGAAAATCTGATAATGTTCCTATATTTACATGTATGCCATTGCTGTTCGTCCATCGTCTGCCATCCATTCACAATTCACATTCTTGACTTCTCAAAAACTGTCTGCCAGATTCACTTCAAACTTGATCGCAATGTACCTTGGGTGGGTCTTTACCAAGTTTTTTCAAATGGTCGTGCTTCAATGATTTTTAGATTTTTCATGATTTTTTTTTCTTTCTGTTTTTGGGCAAATCTTGAAAATCTTCTTCAAAACCGCTCACCTAATTGCTTGGTGTAGATGTGTAGCTTGTGAAAGGGTCAAACAAAGTTATTCTCTATATTAGTTATTCCACAGCAAGACATTAATGTATCATTCATGTCCAGGATTCAACATGTTTTGTGTTTTGACTTTGTTTCTTGAAACAAAATACCACCACATGTATCAGAACTATAGGACGTAGCAACTACATGTAACAAAACCAGGTCACTAGGTCAAGTGTCTGGGTCACCAGGGAACATTCCTCATTAAAATTGAGTGGTTTCTACATTTCCCTGTGTCACGTAGTAGGCCACTGTCTGGTCACTTGCCAGGCAGTGTAGAAATGAGGTCTCCACCACCACATTGTTCAATGGCTTCACCACGTCTCTGTTCACTACAATATTTATGTATCTGAGGCAACATTTTCGGAAATATCCCAACAAGGCTTAAATTTAGGATTTAAAAAAAGTGTTAATAAATTTGCATAGACATCATTGTTCTGTGTGTCAGATGAGTGCATCAACATTCCATTTAGTAATATAATGTCTGTCCATCTTGCATGAAATTTCTGTTAATATTAAAAAAATGAATAAAGTTTTCAGAATAATCATATCTTAGCTGTCAAGGGTCTAAGAAATTGTGGCTATTATTTACATATGCATGGTTCAAGTTAATGTTGGTGGCTGCACACTGCCGTGATTAGGTGGACAAAACACATGATCCTGGGAGGGGGTTAGGTGGGTAATACACATTGTCCTGGGAAGGGGTCAGGTGAACAGTACACATGGTCCTGGGAAGGGGTCAGGTGAACAGCACACGTGGTCCTGGGATGGGGTCAGGTGGACAGTGCATGTGGTCCTGGGATGAGGTCAGGTGGACAGTACATGTGGTCCTGGGATGGGGTCAGGTGGACAGTACATGTGGTCCTGGGATGGGGTCAGGTGGACAGTGCATGTGGTCCTGGGATGAGGTCAGGTGGACAGTACATGTGGTCCTGGGATGGGGTCAGGTGGACAGTACATGTGGTCCTGGGATGGGGTCGGGTGGACAGTACAAGTGGTCCTGGGAGTGAGTCGCTGCGCATCATCAGCCTGGTCAAATGGAAATAGTTTCAAGGGAGAGTGAGTATTATCTGGTCGTGTTACTTAATCCATTCCTTGTCAGAGTATGACTGAGTCGCTAGCTGTCCTTGGCATGGGTTGGGCACACTGCACCCAACCCATGCCAAGGAAAGCTAGTGACCTGGGGCATGCCATCATGGATGGTTGCACATAGACATCTCAGGAAAAATGCTATCTCGCAAAGAGAAATTTAAGTAAAAACATTAAGGCAGATGACACTTTTACATCCAGGCGTTTCAGGGCAATTTTAGCAGGAAAGGGTTAATGTGTATAACAGGAAGGGGTTAATGTGCATCATAGGAAATGGCTAGTTTGCACCGCAGGAAAGAGTTAATGGCATCACAGGAAAGGGTTAATACACATGTATATCACAGGAAAGGGTTAAAGTGCATCACAGGAAAGGGGTTAACCTGCATCACGCTGTATACAATAGAAGTTGTGTGTTGCAGGCGGGTGACATACCAGGACATACAGGACATAGCTCCCCTGCAGGAAGACCGAATGCCATACAGGATACAGGCACAGCAGATGCAGGTAATTATACGAGCGCACAGCACAGATGTAATAAGTGTAAGTATGGAAGACAGATTCAGACACAACCAGGCCAGAAACACCCAGGCACAGTATTATAGTAGTCCCTCCTTTGAGAGACCACCCCTAGTGCCATCCAAAAGGTGGTCACATAAAGCAGGTAGTCTCCCAAAGGAGGTTTGACTTTCACACCTCCTGCCTAACACCCAACCACTACTTTCAGTTCTGACCGTAATTTAGGTTCAAGCATGATTGATGTGCTCTTGTCAGATCCCATTCCACCTTGCAGTCGTTTTTATTCATTTTGACAAATGACTTTGCCAATCTTGTAGAAAATAAATAGGTTTTATGTATCTGAAAGGGGGAATTTCTAGATGGATAAGTGGTGTTTTGGGGTCATTTCGAGTGGTGGCTGGTCAGGTCTCCCAAAAAAAGGTCAACTATCATTAGAAGCAGACCTCCCAACTTCTAAAACTTAGTCTTACAATGTACACTTTTCAGCTCTATTGTACACCTGTAAGTTTGAATGAAAATTGTTTTTCCTTCTCAATTATATATGCTTTCAAGCCCTAAAAATAGGCATAGCAATAAAACGAACAAATCATAGTGAAATGCTTACCAATAATACAGTATTGTGACACCTATAAAAATTCCCAATGTCTAAAATTCTGTGGATACATTTTTAAAAATTTTGCAACAAATGTAATTTAGTACACATAGAAAAATGTTCAAGAAAAACTCATGCTTTTTTAATCGTTGGAAATAACTGCCATAAGGCATAAAATGAAAATTGCACACTGTCTCAGCCTGTGGTCTTTTTGGGGTCATATTTTACACTTTTGTTGATTTCCGAGGTTGACAGGTTTGTGGGAGATGCTCTTTTGCACAGTAAAAATGGTCACAAAAGGCAGGTCGTCTCCCAAGAGAGGGCTCTTTTCAAAACAGGGACCACTGTATTGTATAAAAGTAGCTTTACAGAGGACAGGCAGAGTGCTGACAGAACTTCTGTCAACACAAAAAGTGAATTTCCTTCAGATTTGTTTGATGTGCTACATGCTTTTATTTTCTCATTGTTTAGGACAAGGTCCACCAGATGGCAGCAGGCAGTGGCAGGAATATCTTTGTTCAGCTGCTTGAGAGTGCCTATCGCTTTGCCTTGGGTGCCATCGCAGGTGGTGAGTAGAAATAACTGTGATCTTGTCTGTCATTATTCCTATTACTGTGAAGAAAAATGTAGAGTTATGGCTGTAAAGGAGTAAAAGTTGGTCTCCATGAATACCTCACCTTGTGTGTATATGTATGTATGAAGTCTAACAATATAAATTGCTTTAACTTTGCGGTATTCTTATTTTTGTTTATTTCATTGATGGCCCAAAGGCATGAAAATAAAAACACAGTGAAATGGTTGTTCAACATTGTTTGAATAGGAATTATGTCGAAAAAAAGAAATTAAAACTCAGAAACTCAAAAACTGTGAAAATTTAAACACACTGAAATAAAGCAATTCACAGTATTACAACAAAGCACTAGAATAAACCACGTGGCTTACTGCCTGAAATAACCAAAGTTCATTAACACGCAGACATGTAGTACTACATATGCCTTGAAGTTTAATGGAGATCAGTAGTTTTTGTATTGCTCACAAAGTCATGCCCAGCTGCCATTATGGGAAGGAACCACCAACCTTCAGGAGGAGGAGTAACATGTTGACTCTCAAAAAGAAGCTCGTCTGTGTAGAATTTGACTAAGTTGCTTTGTATTAAATATAGTTGTTTTTAAACCAAAGGTAATAATGTAGATTAAAAGATCGCAAGTCTAGAGTGAATTAACCCTTTCAGTACCAAGTTTTGGACTGAGTCAACAGCTTTCCTCGGAGTGCTTGGGGCACTTTGCGCCTGAAGAGCACCGAGGAAAGCTGTTGACCTGGACCATTGTATTCTATGAAACCATAGACATGCTGGTACTTGAATGAAAGGTCTTTTTACAAAGAATATTATAAAATATCCATTTGACAAGTCCGAGAAGTTCATGCAAGTATTTCTACTTTTTAGCTGCAGTTGGTGGTGAAAGAGTCAACAAGCCCCACACATTAACCTATTACTTCTCTGTTGCAGCGGTGGGGGCGACGGCAGTGTATCCCATTGACCTGGTGAAGACTCGCATGCAAAACCAGCGCACGGGGTCCTACGTGGGAGAACTCATGTACAAGAACAGCTTTGATTGTTTTAAAAAAGTTGTCCGCTTTGAAGGACTGTTTGGCCTGTACCGAGGACTGGCACCTCAGCTTGTTGGCGTGGCTCCTGAAAAGGCTATCAAACTCACAGTAAGATCTGCTGCCACGTGGAAATTTTTCAACACTTAGAACTAGGATCTTTGTACATATGTATATATACGTAGGTTATTCCTGGTGGTTGAATTTTTTCCCTTGGCCGCCAGTTTCCCTGTGCTTCATAATACTGCAGAGTGAATAACAGGCTCTCATTTGCTGCGGGTTTGCTGTACACACTGAGTAGTCAGTAATTTGGGTGCCTGGGTTATATATTTCCAAAAGCATAAATATTGTAAACTATAAGAAGATAAATGATTTTATAGCTTCACATTCTAATGAATC
This sequence comes from Hermodice carunculata, assembly GCA_964020975.1. NCBI lineage: Eukaryota > Metazoa > Annelida > Polychaeta > Eunicida > Amphinomidae > Hermodice > Hermodice carunculata. The sequence goes on along the minus strand of OZ026616.1, from coordinate 59,520,876 downwards.
GAATAGTTGAAGTATGGGATGTGATGATAAAAAAAATGGAAAATTCAGTGAAGTCTGAAACACTCTTCTTAAAAAAAGAAAATAATCAAGTACAGTGTATTGGAAAGAAAAATTTTGTATCATACTGGTAATGTGAATAATTCATTTTTTTTTTTTCATGCTTTCCTCATTAATAAAGGGAGACATTATGTTTTGGGGTTGGGCCTCCATGCATACATCAGCACCAACCATCATTACAACAGTATCTTCAAAATGCAGGAACAGATTTTTATCTAATTTGGAATGAGAGGCATAATGAACAAAGATTAGCTAATTAGGTATTCAGGCCGCTGTGATCTATTTATGGGGCACAGTGATCTATGGATCTTTCTCAAATTTGGTACAGAAATTCATTCTAGGACAAAGACTTTGTGACTAAATTTTCAGGTCACTGTGATGTATTGTGTGATTGCTTTGACCTATTTACAGTCAATTTTACTTTATTACTCCAACATTTTCTAAGTGTCTGGATGAACTCTTCTCAAATTTGATACAGAGATGGATCCTTAGAAATAAAAATAAATAGCTGATTAGATTTTCAGGTCACTGACCTAATTTTTTGTTATTCTTATGTAACCATGGTAACAGTGACTACATGTATGTGTTATGTACAGTTACCTGAGCTTATGATATCTGGAGAGTATATTAATCCATAACTGCCATAGACTGTAAGGAATTATGGGACTGAAATGTTAAGATTGCATTCTAAGTAGACTCATAATTATAGTATTTTAATTTTTGTAGACTGTAGGAGACATATAATAGGTATATAATAAATACCTAGTTGCATGGATGTGTAATACATCCCTGACAGTTTTTTTATGTGTACTGTTGCCTGTGTAATATTTGTGATATGTTGAGGTGATATTCGGCTATCATTAATAATGTGGTCTCATTAGCTGGTCCTGGCAATCGTCTGTTACAAATGTAACTGTCACTTTTGGATGCCTATGTAAATTACCACATACATAGTACATGCAATTATGCAATAATATGTACCCGATAAGAATATGTGTCAAGGGGTTGTAACCAAAACGGGTCATATTTCCTGCAGAACATCAGGACTATAGATTTACAGAGACAGATTTTGCATGTTCTACTCAAAATTTTCTACATGAGATATGTTTCCCATTGAAGGCATCCAGCATTTTGACAACATAGGGAGCACTATGGAACCTGGGATGGTGAAAACTGGACATTTTCATGTATTGTGTTCATTTGGAATTTAATGAAAGTTTTGTTTGCTGGATTAGATTGTATTAAACAGGGAGATTTAACCTGTACGTGTAAAAGGAAATCACAATGGAGACGTGGGATTCATCAATTTGGCATTACATGCCTATACTGTCAATAGATCTTTAAGGAATTGTGGGATTAAAGAATTAGAGCCCCATTCAATCAAAACATTCCATCTGGTATCTAAATCTGCCAACTTTCAATAAAATCAGATTGCCTGCAAATAGCATTGAATTGACAACTGAAAAGATTCAGGACCCCACAAGAGTAGACCAGGCATTCGCCAGACAAGCAAGACCCCAACCATCTGCTTGGTGTAACCATGCACTTGCCAGTCCCCATCTATCTGCTTGGTGTAACCATGCTCTTGCCAGTCCCCATCCATCTACTTGGTGTAACCATATACTTCCCAATCCCCATCCATCTGCTTGGTGTAACCATGCACTTCCCAGTCCCCATCCATCTGCTTGGTGTAACCATGTACTTCCCAGTCCCCATCCATCTGCTTGGTGTAACCATGTACTTCCCAGCCCGGGTCCATTTGTTTGGTCCCAGTTGTTGTACTTGTCTAGAAATGTAATAATGTAATGCATCATGTGCCATTTTTATTTTTCTCAAACAGGTGAATGACTTGGTGCGAGACAAAACCACTAATAAGGATGGGAGCATTGCTCTTTGGGCCGAGATGCTTGCAGGGGGCATGGTGAGAATTGCTTTCAATCTTTGGCCTGCCATTCACCACATCAGAAGTGGTCGTTCGTGTTATTAGGTTTTTGAGTTCAGATCAACAGAAGGCCTTTAATTAAGTGCCAGCATACCTGTGTTTCACAAGCCTAAAAAGTAAAAATTTATTACAGTGGTCAGGTCTTATAAGACCACCCCAAATGCAGCCAAAAAGTGGCCGTATAAAATGTGTCTGATATTTGAGTATACGTTGGTCCCCCTCTTATAAGGCCACCCTAAAAGCAGCCAAAAAGTGGCCTTAAAAGAGGGGTGGCCTCTCTTGAGGGGAAGAATATAATGGAAATACCATACTCTCTGCACAAGAATACTGGCTTTTCCAGAGGGGTGGCCTCTGGTGAGAGGGGCCTTATAAGAGGGTGACTACTGTAGACGATTTGGTGTAACTCCATGCAAGTGTGAGGATGCCAGTTATTCCCATGCTTTATTTAGAAGAAGGAAGACTTGATATTGCAGTGGTCCCGGTCGAAAATCCACTGCAGTAAGAGATGCAGTGGTATGAGTTATCAAGACCAGCTGTCCCATAAAGCACCTGGTTGTTTAAGACCCGATTGTCGAGACACTTTAAGTAATTTGACTTTAGTCTCGGTTGGCACTGAGAGAGTTCAGATGCTATTGAAGACCACTTTGGGCTGACAATGGGGGGAGGGTGTGTGTGAAAAAAAACGCAAGTTGATATATGTGTACAGCCTGTGAAAGACCCACCTTTTTGAAACACCAGGCGATCCCAATGAACGGTTGTCCACCCCTAGAGCTCTATGACCAAGAGACTTTTATAAAAACAAAGAAGATATCCAATTTCACCACAAAAAGGCTGTCATTTTATTCAGTTTTGAGGTCTGCAAAATGGGAGTCTCCCGGTAAGAACAGTATGCCAGTGAGTGGTCTTACATACCAGTGACCACTGTACACATATTTGGAAATTTTCTAAAGGAATCAATACCATATTCATTCAATTTGTAGCCTGTGCCCTAATAAAAGCACACCCTCAACTTTACCTCTCTGGACTCCACATATAATATTATTTTTCTGCCTTTTTTTCCAAAATACTGATATCTGTTGAAAAGGCAGTAAGCGCTTTTAGCTTCCAAAGCTTCATATGCAGATTAAATATTTGTTATCATTTCAAATTGAGACGAGTCTAACATATACAGTGCCATAATCCACGGGTTTGATCCAGGAACTGTTTGCATTGACACGGTGTGCTGCTATTGGAATGATTATGGTAATCATAAAATGAGACCCGATTATATTGACATCATTTGTACCCACCACAATGCATCAAGACTTTGGTTCAAATCCATCAAATGTCAATGTCAGGAAATTTGGCTGCCTGCCAAGAGCACTTGGGACTTTAAATGATGTGCTCAACTTCAATATCTTCTTCTTGACTGTCAGTTATAAAACACAGGTATCCAGGTTCTTATACAGTTGATTCTAAAATGTGGACACTCTTTACCTTTTAAATTATTTATTGTGTTTTTATCTGTTATGCTCTGTGTATTTATCTGTACATACAGTTTTACTGGGTTTGTCATTGGGCCTGTGTCTGTTGACCCAGGAATAAATACATAAATAAATGAATAAATACATATATAAACACCTGTAGAAATAGGTACGTATATATGTATATATACATACATATATATATGTATATTATATATTATAGATTATAGCATGCTTTATTGATGATATGAAGTATATCAACGAGCACTGGATGCCATATAGCACAACAAGTGAGCGAAGCGAATGAGTTCTGCTATATGGTATCCAGTGCGAGTTGATTACTTCATATCATCTACAAAGCATGCTGTAATATGTTTATCTCATGTCTGTGTCAATTTGTACATTTCAATACACAAAGCCTAAATAAGAAAGACATTTGCAGAAAGTTTTACTCCTCATCAACAAAATTACCAAATGAATGAAACCAGAAGACTGCCAATACATCATATCGCGGCAGTGTAGCTTTTAGGCCTATGATACGGTATTTATACAAACCTGTTATAATTAAATTGACCCCAAAAAAGATATATATATATATATATATATATACAGTGGTACCTGCTGTATGCAACCGATGCTGTGAGCAGCCGCATTGTTGTCTTTTGTGGTCACTAGGCTATGACATAGGAGTCTATTTCTTTGTAAAATTTACCTGTGGTGACAGGTCACCTGTTGTATGTGGCCACTTTTTCTTGGCAGAAAGGGTGGCCACATACAGCAGGTACCACTGTGTATATATGTGTGTATATATGTGTGTGTGTGTATATACATGTATATATATATATATATATATATAATATATATACGTATACATATACATATACGTATATATACATATACGTATATATACATATATATATACACATATATACATATATATATATATATATATATATATATATATATATATATATATACACACAGTTGTACATGCATATAATTATGCATACATATATGTGTGTTTCCCATGCTTACAGGCAGGAGGCAGCCAGGTGATGTTCACTAATCCACTGGAAATTGTCAAGATCCGCCTGCAGGTGGCAGGAGAGGTGATCAGCAAGCAGCGAGTTGGTGCCCTGTCCGTCATCAAGGACCTTGGATTTTTTGGGCTATACAAGGTAAAGGGGACTCAACCTCATGTGTGTCTGGAGGATATGACTTTGGGTCCATATTTAATGGGCGGACAGACTCCGCTTTATGTCAGACCCTGGATTGGTGTCTGGTCTGGTAATGTTATCTGGCTAAAATACACTATCTTCTTTT
>OZ026616.1:59484891-59515891 GCA_964020975.1 Hermodice carunculata | reverse complement strand
GAAGTCATCTAATGTGACCCAATGAGTAAACTGTTGAAACTCAAAATCTGATTCCCCATTGCCTCCAATAATCCATAATATGAACATGATTGCCAAAAATCGCCAGATGCAAATACATTGTTAATTTTCCTTTTGATATTGAAAACCAGGTTTTAATACAAGAAATGCATATTAATTTCTTGCCACAGAACGCGGGATTCACTCCTTTCAATCACGGAGGACACATGGGCATACATGTATCAATGTCACAACAGTGCTAGATACCCCGCTCTTACCAAATAAATGTTTTTCAGAATGGTTTGGGTTTACAAATATCAGTCATTTATTTGGTGCTTCCCAAACTGGATTTAAGAAGATGAGCAAGACTTGGCCGACGCAGGTTTGACCGGTTTTGATACTGTGCCTGTCTCATCAGGAACTGCTAAAAAAGTGTTGATACCCAAGTAGCATGCTGTTGTAGTTACGTTACATTACACGCGGGTTTGTGTTTACGTTTCAGCAGCACTATGATGTAATACAATAGTATGTCCATCTTAAATTGAGTCTGGTTCCCTTTGTCTCTATCGTGTCCAGAATGGGAATTCCCTGGCTGGGGTTCTCCCTCTGATTTCCACCTGGTTTGATGCAAAATATTTATATTGGGTTGACCGGAAGGTACACCCTGGGGTTAAATGGCCCTTGCCCTGTGGCAGGGCTCAGGAAAGTGTTGATGCACTGTTCCTGTAGAATGTTCATATCTGTGTGCAGTTTTTATGAAGATTCACATAGGTGTGTGAATCTGACTGCAATGCTTATCATTGGGAAGTGAGCTCAGAAAAAAAATGAATTGAAGAAGAAATTTCCATCGTAATAGATATAATTCTTTATTTCCAAAATATTGGTGATATCCTGCTTGCCTGCATAGGCTGTTCATATCTCGCCAGTCGAGACTATGGTCACTGAGACAACCAGATATGCAGTTGTGGTGCGAAATTAAGAAGCATGTCTCATATTATTTAACAAAATTTAGTGCTTTGAAGTTAATTTGCAAATGTGGGTAACTGCCTGAATTAAGAAAGTGGATTTCATGAATAGATCTTTAGCTCTGCAGTTCAGATAGGTACATGTAACACAATCTGTCATGTCCATTCATCAATCCATAAACTTCTGTGAATTCAATACAGTCCCCAGTTTTCAAGGTCACTCCATTTAACATTCATGACTTTTAGAGAGTATAAAATCTAAGTTGGGTTTGATATTGGTGGTGCCACCTATAGCATTATGTAATATATGGACCAAATTGTGCACACAGTGATTATGCATTTTGGAGTATGTAACATTGATGTATGTCTGAAAACATTAATTTTGGGGTATAAAATACCAAATAAAGATTATTGCTGGATCAATGAGATCTTAAGTATGATTTGTTTTATAATTTTCAAAAGGTTTTGTTTAAAAACAAGATAATAAGAATGTTAATATATATACTTCATGTAAATATGAACTACAATATAGAACTGAGGTAATGAAAACTATTGATTGTAAGAGATATGTAAAATTCCACAATTTTCTGACACACTTATAACCTGTTTTCCTTTCTTCTGGGGGAATACAGGATCAAATGTAAAGCAGATTGTGAATAAACCAGTTTTGACCCCCCCCCCCAAAAAAAAAAAGTGATTATGCATTTTTTGCAGAGTTTTTTTTTATGAATTGTAAAGAAATCTGGCCGGAATGTTGATTGGGCATTAAGATGAAAACCTGCTGAAATATGGTGGTGCCACCAAATGTATTGTGGAAGATATGGACCAAAACATGTTGAAAATAAATAATTAAACTCATTCTTTTGAGAAAGAGTGAGGCCAGTGAGGCCAAATGTGTGTCATATCTGGAAGTTTGATGATGCATTATGTGGATGACTCAAACTATAATTCCCTGAAGGTTACAGAGGGAAAAGCATTTCAAGAAAGGATTTTTTATTTTATATTGTCCTCTTTATTTGTGTGATGATCATGACATCTAGAATTTTGAACATATATCCATATACCATTACAGGAACATTACACAGACAAAAGTCTATGATGTGTGGAGTTACAGTGGTGCCACTGGTGGTATTAATTGGAACTAACAACATAGGTACTTTAAAAAAAAAAACCTGCACAAATATGTGTAAGGCCAATGATCAAATTTTGTTAAAAAATTATCTTTTTTTGGGGGGGGGGCGCGACATATTTTTAAAACTCATGAAGCAGTTTAAAAGACACTAGCTTCAATATGTTGAGAGAGAATGAAGAATATGATACCAAATTACAACAAATGTGTATCCTACCTGCTAATATGAAATCGCATAATACAGATAACCTTGACCTACTTTCCGGGGATCACAGAGAGAATGCATTAACATGTACATTTAAAACCTTTTGCCAAACTGTCCAGCATCAGCCTGTGGCTAGCTGGCTGATGGCTAGTGTCAGCCAAGTCACTCAAATTGTGTATGAACAATCTGCTAGAACATATACTAAACCATTTTGTGCAAATCACACTTACAGGGTGCTCGGGCCTGTTTCCTGCGTGACATCCCTTTCTCAGCCATTTACTTCCCAGCATATGCACACATGAAGCTGGCGTTTGCAGACGAAACTGGATATAATAACCCATTCAGCTTGCTGATGGCCGCCACCTTTGCAGGTAGGTCATTCTGCCATGACAGATAGATCACAGGTAGGTCGCAACAGATCATAGCAAAGAACTAGGCCATACTGCCATAGCAGATAGATCAACAGTAGGTCATACTTACTTTTGGTGGTTCAAAGGCAGTTAATGTTCTCATGGAAACTAGGTTTTGAAGGTTCAGATGCATTGTGTTTTTAGGTTGGTTTGACATTCAGCGGACTTTCATCGCGTAGGATCCAACCCGAGCTAACATTAAAAGCACAGCTTTGTCTAATACCACTGGAGAAAATACAAACCACATTTTGGAAGAATCGAGTTTTTGTTTATGCATTAATTTACAAGTAGATGCCAGGTTATGTGTGAATTCCAAGTGACATTCAGGACTGATATTTTTGTGTATGTATTTCATTAGCTCTTTGAGTGCCAAGTGTGACTAAAGTCGGACAACTTGGAAGCGAATTGTTCTGAATTATGATTACGACTCCAGATTCTTGTTCCTTGTAAAAAGGCCTTTCATTCAAGTAGCAGAACCCCTACAATTACATGGAATATAAGAGTCCAGATCAACAGCTTTCCTCAGCATGCTTTGGGTGCAATGCAGCCAAAAGCATGTCAGGGAAACCTGTTGACTCTGTCCTTAATGTGGCACTGAAAGAGCTAACATAGGTTTTGTGTCCTGGGTATTTCGTCATTTATATTCGACTTTTCCGTAGAATTTGACCTACAACACAATTGTTGCAAAGCGTGGTGGTTGTGGTGACCAGTCATATGTCAATGTCTGTTACACAGGGGCTCCTGCTGCCTCCCTCACCACGCCCGCCGACGTCATCAAAACCAGGCTTCAGGTCGTAGCGCGGGAGGGACAGACCACCTATAAAGGGGTCATGGACTGCGCCCGCAAAATCTGGAAGGAAGAGGGAGGGCGTGCCTTCTGGAAAGGAGCGCCAGGTTGGTCAACTTGTTGTATTGATCTTTTGCTGTCCAAATGGCCAATCTGGATGTTTCTAGTGTTTTTACGTAGCTTTTTCATGGATGCGAAACATACCTGACGAACATTAAGGTTTGTCATGATAGCGTGTTACAAGTCAACAGTTCCCTTGGCATAGACTGGGTACATTGTGTGCCCCAGCTACAAAAGAAAGCTGTATGATTTTGTGTACGTGAGATTGTTTTGCGGCCAAGGCTTCAACACCCGCTATGTTTCTGGGTGAGTTTGCCATATTTGAAGGTAAGAAATTATAGAATTTACTAATAGTCTTTCAGTATCTCATTTGTTGTGCAGGAAAAGAGTTTTGGAATCTCGCACACACAAAACATAAATTTCATACAATTTAAATTTGAATGGGATTATTTCTGTGACAGGAGAGATTTTCATGACAGATGCCTTGTTACCAACACGTGTGCTGTATTGATGTATGTGAAAGGCCAAGGCGGAATGTTTCAGTTCTAACACTTATTTTCAAATTTGGTATTAAAGGATTTTTTTGCGTTAAGTCTGTCCCAGCCACAGTTCATGACATTTTGTGTTCAAATGGTAGAACACAAACTGTCCAGTGACCTTGAACTTAAAAACAAAGCTCCAACATGGCTTTGTGTTCGATTAAACAGTGCTGCCACCTAGTGTGCGAAGCTGGCTGAGAGAGAAGGAATTTGAACAGTCTTGCATTCAGTTTGCAGAGTACCATGCATAAATGAAGGAATCTCAGTTGTCAAGTAACTTTGTTGTTTCCAAATGCCAGCACTATGGAAAGTTTGTCTCACTCACTTGTCAATTTTTCAGCGCGTGTTTTTCGTTCCTCGCCTCAGTTTGGTGTGACATTATTGACATACGAGCTTCTGCAGAGAGTCTTCTACATAGATTTTGGAGGAAGGTAAGAATGTATTGTATAATCGTTCATAACTATCCAGTCAGAACAGCTGATCTTAAATTCTACATCATCTGGCTTAACTGGGTACATCCGTATACCAAACAATTGACTGGTGTTAATAGATATTTTGAGCTATCACTATGTAGTATGAAAAGAACATTAAAAGGAAAATCAACCAATTTCCTTCCATGTTTTGTGAATGCAATCTCTTCAAAATGGTTGTAATTGAAATACAGTAGTCCCCCCTTTGAGAGACCACCCCTAGTGCCACCCAAAAGGCTGTGGTCCCTCAAAGGAGGTATAAAAAACATGAAAAGTACTACAGAGAGACCTGATAATTGTGGTCCCTCAAAGGAGGTGGTCTCTCAAAGGAGTGGTCTTTCAAAGGAGGGACAACTGTAAAACCTTCTTTCCACTTAAGAGCATTTGACAAAAGAAGAAAATTGTCATGTGTATCCCAGTGAATGTGTGATAAAACTTATTTGTCATCTATCGCATCTAGAAAATTAAGAAAAGTCAAGACAGTGAAATGAAAGATATTATCAGTTTTCCGGTGATGTTATGGTGTGATCCTGACAAGTTACCGTAATTCCCCAAAGTTAACACGCAGTCGTGTATAACACGCAGGTATGATTTTGCCTTGTGAAACCAGGTAAAAAGCCATATACCTGGGTATAATGCGCATGTAAAAAATACCAAAACAAACACCATGCGCCCGCTCAAGCAAACCCACACATCAACGGGAGTAATTTACCAGCAGTTCAAAACTACTGGGTTGTCCACTGCGTTTTCCCCTCTGTACTACATCTATATTTATTCAATTAAATCATTCAATTTTTGTCCAAAATTTCCAATTATCTAAATGTCGAAGACTTCTATTCTAATCTGAGTCACGCACTCCAACAGTTACTATCGGTAAACTGGTCCGTGTGTGTGTGACCGTCAATGGCGTCAGTCAGTGCATGCATGCACCTTCAACTCACACCGCATCCATTCTCCTACATATCTGTTAGATTTTGTCCATGCATCAGTAATTTGTTGGAAAATGAATATCGAATCATTTGGAAATCCCAGTTCGATCAGTTCAATGAGCAGACGGGTCAAAATAAGGAGCTTGTGAAGTACAGGTAAACTTGCAAATGGCGACGATCTTTTAATTTACGTCACAGCGACATCTAGCGGTGATCAATTTCAAGTCGGTACATCGACTCTCAACTACACTCCCAAGTTCGAGGTATCAAAACACAGAAACGATGCGAGAAAAGTTGCTTTTTTGCTAAGATTTGTTTAATAAGAGAGTAAGTAAAGGAGACATATACGATTTTTGAAGAAACATGGGACTTTAGAGTGTTTTTAAAGCGTGTTTCGATGATTGCTTGTATTATCGCCCATATATGAATTCTGCCGACTATCTCCCGTATGCTCCAGGATCGAGAACTTGTTTCAAAACGTACAAACACGGGGCCAGAAGAAAGTGTCCTGACTTCTGTACCTGTATATAATGTGCACTAGGACTTCAGAAATATAAAGAAGGCTACAAAAGTGCATGTAATTTACGGGGAATTACGGTAACCCTTAAAGCGCTGATTCAAGACTGAGTCAACAGCTTTCCTCGGGACATTTTGCATGCAGTGCACACAAAGTGTCCCAAGGAAAGCTGTTGATTTAGACTACTCTTTGCTGGAGACTAGATTTGCTGGTATTTGAATGAACAGTTTCTTCATGAGGAATTTGAATCTTTTAACCATTATATGTTTGGTGGTAATGAGTAAACCACTATGGCCGTGATTAGCACCTTAAGGGTTAATGTTGTTGTCTTTTTAGCCGTCCCACGGGCTCCAGCCTCCAGCCCTCAATAGAAGAAGTGTTGCCTGCCAACCCAGACCACATTGGTGGCTACAGATTGGCCTTGGCGACGTTTGAGGGCATTGAAACCAAGTTTGGTCTGTGTCTGCCAAAGTTCAGAAATCCAGCATTGGAGGTGTCTGCATCTTGAAGATAGTGTGATTAGATAGATAAATAAATTCACCGTTTGGTGAGAGGGTGCTGTGAAATGAGGAGATTGTTGCTATGGTTACAGAGAGTTATAGGTTACAGGGTGTGTCAACACATTGTCTACACTGGGCTACTTCGTTGCCATCAACTCAGCTACATTATTGCCATCAAATCAGCTACATGGTTGCCATCAACTCAGCTACATTGTTGCCATCAACTCAGCTACATTGTTGCTAACGTATCTGCTGCAGTGCTGTATGTTGCCAGAGCAGTTGGGATGTTTCAGTGAAGTGTTGTCAGTGAAGTTATGACGTTACTTTGTTGCCACTTTAAGTTGTAACGGTGCAGCAATGTTGCCAGTACAGTTGTGATCGATGCTACATTGTTGCCACTTAATATGGCAATGGTAGGTTGTTGGCAACATGTTTGTGACCATGCTACATTGTTGGCAACAGAGTTGTGACAGTGTTGCGTAGTTCCCAGCTCGCCTGTGGCAAAGTTGCCAAACAGCAAAAAGAGGTGGAAAATTGCCAGTGCATTCAGCAGCGTGCCAATGAATCATTATGTAGGCTTATAATGACAGTGATCCGTTGTTGCCAATCCACCTTCGACAGTCGGCTGTGTGTTTAACGCAATACTTATCACAGGAATTCGTTACGGGTGAAGTATGAGCATGTGACTATGAAGGTAGAAGATTCCGTCAGGCCAAAACATGGCAGGGTTGCAAATATGGGAGACCAGTAGCTGGGTGTGAAAGAAGTGTGACTGGTAGCAATAGTGCAGGAGTTTGTATGTGACAAGATGTACTAAGGCCAGCTGGTGAGGCATTTCTGTATATAACTATGCTGGAAGGAAGTCTATTTTTGTCTTTTAAGCCTATCTATATGTACATCAATGGGTAGTCGTCCAATTATCTGCAGTTCTGTGATCTTGCCTTTTTATGCAGAATTTGTCACTCTTTCAAAACCTCGCGTGATTTTGCAAATGCTATTTTTTTCCACAGAAACTAAAAAAAAAAATAAAAAATATACACTGTCGATAAATCAATAATATATGAATGTGCAGATGCAGCCAGCAGTAATGCTTTCTGCAGTATGTGCTGGGTCTATGTTTCCTGTTGGCAAATTAGACCTGACACATATTGCAGAAAGTGTTACAGCAAAAACGGATGATGAAAACAATGATAGTTGTTTGTTTCAGGACCAACAAAACAGTATTTTTTTTAGATGTATAGGCTACAGTGTTTGGCCACAGAATTTACTTTTTTTCAGCCACAATATATATAAAGTTTGGCCACAGAATTTGAAAAAAAATAATTGCAGAGAAGCTGGGGGATGTTGATGGGAGAACGGGGCTCGTGTTGGACAAGTGACTGACAGACCAACATTTCACACATTAACCAATGTGAGGTGCATCTTGGGTCATAATTGTATACCTAAATTGGGCATAAATGTATGTGTCCAGGCCTTTATTGTGATTTTTTCCCCCCATTTTCATAAAAGCAAAACCTCTGCTTCTGTTCTGTTGGGAAAGGACAAGTGCTGATGTGCCCTGATGGGTCCTGCAAAGGTTTATACTATGTCGAGCGCCCTCTTTCTTCTTTTTTTTTTTGGCGGTCGGGGGGATTATAATCAAAATTTGCTTCTTGTTTGTGTGAGTTGAGTGCGTCATGATCATGAACCAAATGACATTGTGTGGGTAGAAATCAGGTTTTAGGACAATGTTTATCGCGGTTTTGTCCAGTTGGGGGCAGCTCATGGACTTCCTTAGGAAGTAGACTCCTGTACAATTGTGTGCTTGAAAGATTGACTTTTGTGTAAAGATTGCGATATTGGGCTGTGCTAACTTCAATGTAGACTAACATGGCATTGGCCTTGTCAACATACTGGTCATACTGCTAAGCTATCAGAGATATTATATATATAATATATTTTTGACATCATGAAAACACATCCAGTGTTCTGTGAGACTGGTTGAGGTCAGCCGTTTGTGTTGAAAAATATTTTGATGGAATTTGTCAACATTGTTTGCTCGAGTGACAAACTGTAGTTGGTTTGTGTAGATAAATGATTCACATACCAGAACAAGAAAAGAAAAATCCAGCAGATGTGATTGGACGGTTGTGGTGACACCAGCTGATTGGCTAATGGCAGCAGATGTGATTGGACATTTATGATGACACCAGCTGATTGGCTAACGGCAGCAGATGTGATTGGACAGTTATGATGACACCAGCTGATTGGCTGACGGCAGCAGATGTGATTGGACAGTTATGATGATACCAGCTGATTGGCTGACGGCAGCAGATGTGACTGAACAGTCACAATCACAATTACACCAGCTTATATCAGCCACTGTGAGTTATATTCTGCATGGTTTATTCAGCATGCAAATGTACATAGATGTATTTAGCAGCAATATGAAATGGGGCCCAACTGAAGTCAGTATGTATTGTGTGGAACAAGCAGGGTCCGACGCTGTGGGTGGATTATATTTAAACCTCTAAGGCTCAGGTCAACAGCTTTCCTTGGTACATGATGGATGCATCGTATTTAGAGCATGCCAAGGAAAGCTGTTGACTAATGGTTTTTATCATACTTGATGAAAAACAAATAGGTCAAAATTTATGACACCGGACTGTTCCTGTACATTTTCTAGTTAGGAAAAGATGCATGACAATATATTGCATCTGGTCCTTTAGGGTAAATTACAAAAAAGAGAGGGAGAGAGAGAGAGAGAAAAAAAGGGACTCGGAGATTTCTGACAGACCAATCCTGTGTAAATTAATCGTTTCAGATCTGACTAGTTTCTTGCCACATTGTATCCAAAGTAAATGGCAGTAAAATCATCACTTTGTATCCTGAATGGTTTGAAATCATTTGTCTGCTTGAATAGATAAAAACAGGTACTCTTAAAGTATGGAAGAGATGTTGTGGCATACATGAACATGTGACTTGTGTACACTAGAATGACGCAAGCTTGCTGTAATATGAATTTTCATTCAGTTACCATCACCTACAGGTCTCCATAAAAAAAATCCAGTTTTATATCATTACAGTGTCCACTCTGTAGGGAAATAACATGTGATATGCCCAGCTTTATCAGGGCAATACCTATATATACATGTAATTGAAAGTTGCTTCACAACTTCTATAGAAAACACAATCTATTGGATGCTTAATTGTGTATTTTGCATTTTGTGAATAGTCCCTATTGTCTTTTCCCATAGCCTTAGGCATTATCTGAGCATGTTTTTTAATACTTGTAAATAGTACTTCCAGTTTGACCTTGGACGCTGGTGTCTGTAAAATGTGGCATGTTACCTATTTCATGATCTCGTCCTTTGAATTTTCAACTGAGTCAAGCTGACACAAGTTTGACCTTTGACCCCAATGTCTTTTAAATGCAGCATGTGACCTATTCCTTGATCTCATGCTTTGAATGGTCGACTGAGTCCCCGTGACACAACAAACTGTGTCTCTGACATTTATCTTGGTGACACAGAACACGAGGCCTGGTCACTGTATTACAACTCATTGCCTGCCCTGCTGGTGACCATCTGTACAGGTAGGATGACCTAATAGTCGGCAGTATCAAGTTGGCATACAGATCACACAATACAGGTCATGCTCTAGCTGCTTGTATAGCAGCTACACAGCAGCACTTAAAGGCCGTGCAAGAACCATTCAGGGATTTTGAGCCAATCATAAAAGTGACCAGGTGGAGGGCACTGCTCAGCTGACTGGCTGAGTTGCTTGGGCGAGTCCCCCTAGCAGCTGACTGGCTGAGTTGCTTGGGCGAGTTCCCCTGGCAGCTGACTGGCTGAGTTGCCTGGGCGAGTCCCCTTGGCAGCTGACTGGCTGAGTTGCTTGGGCGAGTCCCCCTGGCAGCTGACTGGCTGAGTTGCCTGGGTGAGTCCCCCTTTCAACTGACTGGCAGTTTCTTGGTTGAGTCCCCCTGGCAGCTGACTGGCTGAGTTGCCTGGGTGAGTCCCCCTTTCAACTGACTGGCAGTTTTTTAGTTGAGTCCCCCTGGCAGCTAGCTGGTTGAGTTGCTTGGGTGAGCCCCTGGCAGCTGACTGGCTGAGTTCCCTGGGCTCCGCTCCTCTGTCAGCTGACTGTGAAGCCCAAGGAGTTGCCTGCCACCGGTACTCACCCAGTCACATGACTAACATACTCCACATGGCCAGTTTTTTTTTTTTTTATGCCCCCACCACTTTGGTGGAGGGGGTATATATTTGGCCTTGCCCTTGTCCATCTGTCTGTTCATCTGTCCATCCATTCATCCGTCCTATTTGACTGACAAATATGAAACTTTACAGGCTTATTAATCAATATATAAAGGTGTGCACCTGGGGTTTTGTTTGTCTGTGTTCCCGATTGTGTGTTTGTACAACACCCTGATTTCATGGAAATGTTCATTGTCCACCCCAAATACACCACATGCTTATTAATTTCCCGCCACAAAGCACAGGTTTGACGCCTGCCAATCACAGGGGACGTGCGGGTCACATCACTGTCACAGACAGGGATGCATGCTCATTTCTCACAAATTTAGCGGGGTTTTTTTGAGAAATTTAAGATCATAAATGCCAAAGTGGTACTCATCTAGTACTTCCTGAGCCATATATGAAAAAAAAAAAAAAATCCATCAGCCTTTAATAACTATTCTTTGTTTCCAAAACATTAGTAAAGTCCCACTTGTCCACACAGGTACCGGCCCGTATCTCACCAAGCAAGACTAGGCAATCATGTATGCAGTATGCATGTCTGATGTTTCCAGTTCTCTTTACAATAGTGAGACCGTAAATTCCACACAGTTAAAGGAAATGAGAAACATCATCATCAGCTGAAATCAAGAAAGGTTTACATTGGCCTCACCACAATGCACAGAACACAGTGAAGGTTTGTTAACTTCCTTGCAGTTGCATGTATATTTTATGATATTTTAGTTGTGTTCATTTCAGCTAAGATTTGTTAGCTCAGCTGACTTGTCATTACAGCTGAGCTTATGTGGTGGTTAGTCAATCCGTCATCCATCTGTCATTCAAAATTCACAGTTTCAACGTCATCTCCGAAACCACTGTTCCAGATTCACTTCAAACTTGGTGGGGATGTACTTTGGGTGGGTCTGTAACACGTTTGTTCAAATGGTCATGTCCCAGTGATTCTGGATTTCTTTGTGAATTTTCTGTTTCCTTTTTTTGGCAAAACCTTAAAAAAAGTCATCTTCTCCAAAATTGCTCAGCCAATACTTTAAAACTGCATAGGAACACTTCTACGCAGGAGGGTGAGACTTACATAGGACATGGGTGACCTTGACCACATTCACAAGGTCACAGGGTCTGATTTGGTGAAATTAACTCGACAGCTGATAACTTGCAAACTACATCGGCCAAGACTTTGATGTTTTACAGGCTAGTGGTCCTCTTTTGGGGACACACTTTGACAGTATATGTGTGACCTTGACCTCATTCCTAAGGTCACAGGGCTATTAACATGAAACACTGACAGCTTGACTATTGGACCCAGGCCCATGTCCAGTGTTGTTCTGTGAAAGTCCGTCAGACTTACACAGTACATGGGTGAACTCAGCCCTACCTCATGGGCTAGTGTTATGAATATCTAGGTCAGCTGAGCATGGACTGTCCACGCAGTCCTCTTGTTATGACACCCCTGACTGTTTCCATGCAACCATGCAAATAACGCCAGGTCGGGGCATCTGTGTCCTATGGACACCTTTCAAGTTTTTAAGCAAGTAATCATAGCTGCAATTTTGAGACGAATAGAAAAAGTAAGAAAAAAAAAATGTGCTTGAAAGTCTTACTTTTTATGCCAAAAGCTAGACCACATATGGAAGACGACTACCAAGTTGTCATTGGGTTATATTGTGCCAATTCCACCTGTAGACCACGGACAGCCTCAGCGGCTGCTCTATATTCTCCACCTTTTTGGGGTAATACAGCTTAAGATAACATACAAAAAATGAAACTTTTTGTGAAGAATTGAAATTTAGATGTACAATTTGCATGGAAGTATAACACATTTTAATGATGTATCTTGACTAATAACAGTTCACACTGTTTATATTATATATATATATATATATATATATATATATATATATATATATATATATATATATATATATATATATATATATATATATATATATATATATATATATATATATATATATAAACCCAGTTTCACAGCCAAGTTTTAGTCTCAGTGACGGTACAGAAACTTGTAAAAGGGACATCATTTTGGTTGAGAGGCAGAGTGTTTCAGAGGTGTTGTGATGTCTGTCTTGAATCTGGTGACATAACACGCATCATTCTGTTCCATTGTGTGGAATTTATTACCAGATAACTATTCATTTACATGAAGGCATACATGCAGAAGTACATGTTCTGGTGCATTATTGTCATATAAATCTGTATGATGTTTGTACATTTTAAATAAATATATATATAAAGATGCCTCTAAGTTGTGTTTCCTTAAAGTTTAGGCAGATGCTCTGACAGGAAAGAAAGTGACTCAAAGTTTAGGCAAGGAAAAGAAATGAAAAGGGGAACGTCTGGTATTTGTGTTGCCTGCTATACAGACCATTAAACTTCTGAGTGTGCATCCGTCACTTGAAGGGAGCAGAGAAATCTTGGTGATCTTGGTTGATGTGGACCAGAATTGTGTCATCAGAGGTCAAAGGTCGCCTACATCTTTGAAGACACCTTTCACACAGTTGTTCATTGAGTAACAATTGTCTGATTGCATGATCCTGACAACTTACAATGTAACATATCTCCCTTTTACATGCAGGAAATCTCCCCCCCCCTCCCCCCCCCCCCCCAAAAAAAAAAAAAGTTTGGCCAAAATTTGGCACGAGAACTGCTTTGGTGAGCTTGCTTAGAGTGAACGATCAGTGTTGATGAGCTTCAACTCTAAGTAGTCATTAGTTCCACACAAACTTTTATTTGGGGTTTCCAATTATTCTGGTTTTGTTTGTTTGTTTTTATCTCTTTGAGTGCCAAATTTTGGACTGAGTCAACAGGTTTTCTGTCTGGAACTATAGGCATGCTGGTACTTGATTGAAAGGTCTTTTTACGGGGAATATAAATCTGGAATCCTTATTATAATTCAGACTATTTTAAATCGAGTTGATCCTCTTTAGTCGTGCTTGGCACTGAAAGAGCTAAATTGACAACCATTCCAGCTGCATTGTTTGCATGATTCCATGTAGTGTGGCATGTCGGTTCTGGTTGTAATCCATTTTAGGCTTGGAGACATTTAACCCTAACAAGCACTTGACCATAGTGACCCAGTTGCTTTGGTGGGTTCCTGTTAGCCGGCGCATTGTTACCCTTAAAGAAAAAAACTCCAAATGGGCAAGAAGACACACCTCCCCTCAAAAAAAAAAAAGGGGGGGAGAAAAAGTTGTTTTGATGACAGTGACGATGATAGTGATGGTGATGACATGACCATGGCAATACCTGCATGAAATAGTCACAACTAGCAGCTGATGCTTCATGATGGTACAAATATATCTCTTTACCGGTGAACAGGTTACTTAGGGTTGCCATGGAGCTCGGGAGGTTTGATGTGCCAACTGCTTTATAGTGTTTCAGTGGCAAAGACTGGATGGAAGCAGACTTCCTGACATGATTTGATGATGTCATAGTCATGTGATTTGATGATGTCACTTCACAGATTTTGAAGTAGTTCCCATCTGTGAACTGGAGATATTACCAAAAGGCTTCTATCTGCAGTAACTTTGGCCACCCCCTGACAACTGTTGATGTGATTAGAGAGATTTCTTAATACGTTGCCATGGTTACCACCTGTTTTTGTAATGATATGACTTGATAGATGTGTGAAGAAGTCAGGGTTACAGCATATGAGTGACGGATGTGACTTAATAAATGCTGGGAGCTGTTACTAAGGTTACCACTTGCATTTTAATGTGACATGACAAATGCTTGGAGTGAAGCAGTTACGATAGTTACAATATATGAGACTAAAGATGCAATCTGAGGCTTTGAAACAGTTACCATGGATACCACCTCTGATGGGTTTGTTGTTTTTTTTTTTGTATTGAGCTATATGAGAAAAACATGGAGAGATGTGAAATAACTAAACCAAGAATTATTAAGGTCTTCCTTTATTGAGATGGAGGGACATGCTGTAGGTATGGTCGACCACTCTCAGTGTGGTTTGTGTAAATCTTAGTTCAGTGTTGAATTTGTGTTGAAATAGTTGGTACTGAATCAGCCATTGGCAGAGCTGAAAGTGAGTAGTTCTTAAGTTGTTAAGCACAAAGTCAAATATTGTCTGTCTGAAAAAAGAAAAGAAAAAGGAAAAAAAAAGTAGAAAGCAAGCCAGATTTCTTTTGTGTGGGATTTAGTCAATATACTTGTGCATTGTTCATGGTTTCAAAATGTTGCTTGAAGGTCATGAGAAAAAATATTAAGCCTCTGTTACTGGACTCGAGGTAGGGATACAATCTTGGTATGAACTGGATCTTTTCACAGATCAGTAGATTTATCACATGACGATACAGCAGCGTATGCAACATGAACATATGACAGTTACCAGGTGTAAAAAAAAAAAAGAAAAAAAGAAAAAAAAAGTGGCAACTTATGTCCAGATGAGTATAGAAGTTTAAAGATTAAGGGCAAGCCAAAAAAGATTGTTTTTACCTCAGCTGACTTATCAGTAACCTGAGGTTATACAATGGTCCATCATCCCCTATCTGTCCATCCATCCATCTGGCCACAATTTACACTTTCAGCTTCTCCAAAACCATTAACTTGATTCACTGTAGACTTGGTGGGAATCTGCATGGGGTACGTCTCTCCATAGCATGTTCAATAGGTCATGCTCCAATGATTTTTGGATTTTTTAAAAAGTTTTTTGGTTTTTTTTCCAAGTCAGTTTTTGACTAAATATTGAAAAAATTTCTCCGAAACCACTTGGCCAATTGCTTTGAAATTGCATTGGGGAAACCTTTTGGGACCCCTAAACCTTAATTTGTTCAATAGGTGGTGCTTTAGGTTTTTTTTTTCTAAATTCTTATTAATTTTTATGATAAAGCTATTTTTGACTTATTCACCAAAATCATCACGCAGATTATGATGAAGGTTGGTGGAAAAGTTCCTAGCAGAAGGCCCAAACGAACTTGTTCACTATGTTTTGATACTGTGGATCCTCGATTTATAGCAATTTTTTTCAGTTTGGGTGCTCATTGATCTGTGCATATATTCCTGTTGATTACTTGTAGATATATATACTTGGTCAAATAAACATAAATTATCCTGAAGCCAGAAATCCTGAATCCTACTTTGTAAGTCACAGCGGATTGCAATGGTAATCTTCCTTTTTGACTTCTCCAAAATTGCCAGCCAGATTCACTTCCAACTTGATGGGCATATACCAAGGACACGTCAATTAATGTTTTCCAAGTGGTCATGTGCCAGTGATCTTTGGAGTTTTTATATAATTTTCTTGCAGAAAATCTTAAAATATACATTTATAAAGCGGCTTGGCTAGAGGTTTTGAAATTGCTCTCAAGTGCTTGTGAGTACCCCTGGAAGAGGATGGGACTTCTTTTGGGAGGAGGGTATCAAGGTCAGCTGAGGACGGGCTGCTCACACAGCCCCGTTGCTTATTTTATAGAAGTGATGCTAATTGAAACCTGTTCAGCATAATTATATTCAGTATTATATCGGTACAGTGAAGCCTCATTATAATGATACTAAAATATCCGACATTTTCACTGGCTGACACAAGTTTTGAGGGAATTAAGTCAATTTCCTTTGCCATTTGACACTTCTTGTCCGAAGTATATTTAGATGTGACACATTTTGCCGGGAAGAAAGGGGGACGTTCTAATGAGGTATCACTGTACCTTTTTTGGTTACATCAAGCTTATGTGGTGATTAAGACATGCGTGTGAACTCTATTTATATGATGTCTCTACATTTGACTCTTCTGGGTCAGCGGAGTGATTATTTTATGGGCTAACTATGACACCTCTAGATCATCAGACTTATTTTATGGACTGAATAAGACTCCTCTAGATCTGCCAACTTATTTTATGGGCTTAATAAGACTCATCTAGATCATCCAACTTATTTTATGGGCTTACTAAGACTCCTGTAGGTCAGCAATCTTATTTTATGGGCTTAATAAGACTCCTCCAGATCAGCCGAGGTATTTTATGGGCCTGGTAAGACTCCTTCAGATCAGCTGACTTATTTTATGGGCTCAGTAAGACTCCTCTAGATCAGCCAAGTCATTTTGAGCACTGTAAGACATCTCAAGGTCAGCTGAGTTGTTTTGTTGTCTCTCTAAGGTTCCTCTGGTCAACTGAGTTATGCTATGGCCTCTATTTATGGAGGGTTTTGTAGAGTTTAGTTGACATAGACTTAATTAGTATGTTATATGAAATCTGCGCAGATGCTGATTACTGAATATAACGGAGCCTTCTGGAGACCAGGCACCATTAATGCTGCATCTATAGCAGTTAAACTCCAGAATATCAAAAAGAAAAGAAAAAAAGTGTGTGTGTGTGTGGGGGGGGGGGGGGGGGGGAGGGGCATGATTCCCTTATGCCCATTGATTCTGTCAGTGTACATTTGTACATTTGGAAGATGGCACTTGAGGAGAGTTATGGGATTGACATGTGAAATGTATAAACAGCCGGTGTTCATATATAAGCAAACCATGTGATACTTTTTTGTCCACGTGGAAACTCTGAAGGTTCTGTTGAATGTTTGTAAATAGTGATAATGATTGTTTATGGTTGCACCAGATTGTAAAGTAGTTTTGACAAGTTGAAGCATTATATAGCAAATATTTACATAATATCTCTTATATATAGCATTTTTCCTGAGATATGTTATGAAATACATATACATGTAAGTGCGTCAACTTTTTACAGAGGATGTGCCCATGTACTTTCATGAGCTGAAGCACATAGCCTGAAAAATATATGTTGATAGGCACAGGTTACCATGGATACATGTAAACATTACAAACTAACAATTATTACTGTTGTTTTGAAAGGTAGATCAAATGAAAGAATCCCAACTTACATTATCATGAAGATCCTCCATCATGTTTGTTGGAAATAAGTATGAAAGAAAAAAACCTTGGCAAAATACTACTAATTATGAGCAAAATATTAGGTATTGCGGTTTTCTGTGTTATAACAAAAAGCTGTGACAGCAGTTTGTACTCGGCTGGTCTTGCCAAGAGCAAATGCCCACACGCATTGTCAAGACAAAAAGTTTTTTTTGTACTGTGGAGCCAGCTAACAGTTCTGTGAGAAAACTACAGGCACATGCATTATTCCTGTACTAACTGTGGAGAGATGCATCTTTATTAGTCAAAATTTATTTAAAACCAGGAAATGGAAGCAGCAGCAGTAACTGGTGAAGAAATTTGGAAGAGACCAAGTCCAGATACATACATGTGCCAGGAGTGATGATAGTCTGGCCTGCAATCATGAAGAAGCGAAAAGTTTGGAAAACTCACAACATAAATCATAGATAAATCAGGATTTTTGTGCTGCTTGGTGAACATATTAAGGTCCCGGGCACATAGAAATGCCACTGATTTCAGGGCTATTTGCTGCCTGGTGAACTGGGAAGACATTGTTTTGGTTCTTGGTGAACTGGGGAGACATTGTTTTAGTGCCTGATGAACTAGGAGACATTGCTTTAGTGCTCGGTGAACTAGGAGACATTGTTTTAGTGCCTGGGGAACTGGGAAGACATTGCTTCAGTGCCTGGTGAACTGGGAGACATTGTTTTAGTGCCTGGTGAACTGGGGAGACATTGATTCAGTGCCTGGTGAACTGGGGAGACATTGTTTTGGTGCCTGGTGAACTGGGGAGACATTGATTCAGTGCCTGGTGAACTGGGGAGACATTGATTCAGTGCCTGGTGAACTGGGGAGACATTGTTTTGGTGCCTGCTGAACTGCGGAGACATTGTTTTGGTGCCTGCTGAACCGGGAAGGCATTGTATTGGTACCTGTTCCTTCTGCTGCTTTTTCTTCTTCAACACTTTTTGCCTTTGTGTGATTTTTTTTTTAAGAACCCGACAAAACTTCGTGAAATTTGATAGAAATATGTATCTGGCTGAGAGTTACTTTGGAATTATATTTTGGTCACCTTGACCTAATTTTCAAGGTTGCAGCGTCTCATTTGAAATTAAACAGGATCACTGATAGGAAAACTGAATTCTGTATGATACCGACTGAAGAAGTGAACAAAATTTTATGAACGTTGTCAGGCATATGTATCAGGGCGACACCTGGTGTGGGATTGTATCTCGGTCAACTTGATCCAATTCTTAAGGTTACAGGGGCCACTTGTGTGATATCAGTTTTCTTGTGACAGCTACTTAAGAACTTAGAAAACTTCAAACTTGGTAAGATCATATGTCTAGGTGAGACCTAAGTTGTGATTGCATCTTGGTCTCCTTGACCTAAGGGGAGGGCTCATCTACAATTCTCAGTCAAAATTGTTTTTCATCACTGGTGAAATTAGTTGAAAACACTGAAGCAGAAGACATTTGACCACCACCCGGTTTAAGAGGGAAAGAGTTTAAGTTTAAGCTCAGCGCAGCTGATTGACAAAGGACAGCTCAGTCTACAGTGTCCACCGTCATCCTCATAGTCCGTTCATATTTCACATTTTCAATTTCTTCACCAAACCCGTTGGTCAGATCTTCTTCAAACTTGGTGAGGACCTACCTTGAATAAGTCAAGTTTGATCAAATGGTCATGCGTAAATAATATTTGGATTTTTGATGATTTTTTTGTTAAAATTTTTGGCAAAATCTTGCAAACCCTTCTTCTCCAAAACTGCTTGGCTAGTTGCTTTGGAATTGCACAGGGACACTTCTGGGGATCCCAAACCCTTAAATTGTTCAAGAGGTGGTGCTGTAATTTTTTTCCTTTTTTTTTTCTCAATTTTTTTTATATTTAAGGTATTTTCGACTTCTTTAGAACAACCAAACAAATTGTACTGTAATTTGGTTTGATTGTACTTTGCAGAAGGCTCATATGAAATTGGTCAGTATGTGGTGATACCTGTAATGCAAAACCCTGATTTTTATCAAACTTTTCAATTTTGGGTAATTGTAGGTTGATGCATTCATTCCAATTGATGTTGCAAAGCATGTCAATTGGGATTGCAATGGTAGTTCACATTTTTTACTGCTCCAAAGCCGTCTACCAGATTCACTTCAAACTTGATGTGCATATACTTTAGAATTGTCTTTACTGATTCATTCAAATGATCCCGTTCCAGTGATTTTTTTTTTCAATATTTGGTGATTTATTTTGTTCAATCTTTCAAGTAAAATCGAAAAAAATATGTGCTACAAAAGTGTGTACATGTTAGCATTGCTACTGGAGGAATAAAGGAATGGTGACATATTGGCTTTTATCTCCGTAATGGTGGATGCAAGGCCCATGCATGCTCTAAGCGCTAATAGGAAAGTACCAATACTGTTTCATGTGTTATATATTTGGACCTTGAAATGTTAAACCAAGGAGGCTACACGAAGTAGACTCGTAGCCTCCCTGATTAAACTGACGGCTTATATCTGGTAGCGGTGGATCCTCGGCATGTGGTTACTATTAACACTAAATGCACCTCAATTGTCTTGAGACTGTTTTTTGACCTGATACATTTGTCGACCTTGACCTTTTCCAAGGTCACAGGACCCACATGTGTGCAAAGCGAGCGCGGGGGTGGGAGGAGGGTGTGGAATACAGTCTGTCGATGATGACTCTTATTTTGATGGAAGCCTAAGGTGGTCAGGGTCAATACAATTTCACCATATGAGTAGTATTGCAAACTTTTCATCATGGTGGCAATTGCCAGTCTAATTGTGCAAGGGCAGTCGAGTACAGCACTGTTAACTGTAACTGCAAGTGTGCTTGTTTGACATTTTAATGTTTCAGTAACTCTTACTTTTATCCCGTCTTCTTTTTTTTCCTGTATATACACTTGTATTTTCCGATGTTTATGTTTTGTTTGTGCACTTGTGTATAGTTATATTGTGTTCAAAGATGGGATTCCTTGTTTTTATACTGTTTAATGTGATTATACACGGTAGCTTTAATGCGTAGAGTATATGTCTATGCTCACATTTATATTTGAAAAGATCCCAGACCTGTTTGGGTCAGTGGTGGCATATTGAGTAACACTGGTTCGCGAAGATTTTAGGATATTTCATTCCTTGGACTTAGGACTGTATATATATATATATATATATATATATATATATATATATATATATATATACAAATTTCCATTAACACACTAGGCCTATTGTCTGCCCGACCCCACATTCATAATGTAGGGTCGGATAGACTAACAGTCTATCCTATCATTTGTATTGTTACACAATAAATTGTGAATAACGTGGCTTTTGATTGGCTACATGTACCAGAGTAGGCCTAATATCTGAGTAAGTACTCCATAATTATGTTGTTCACGTTAAAAATTCCGAAATCACTTGTTTTAATTTCAGAAACACGAAATACAGATGTTTCTCTACAAGAGAAAATGTCCAACAGATGGTGTACCTTATGGCTTTGTCGGCGATAGGCCTACGTTGAGACAAGCTTGATTTGCGTGGACACCGTCGGTTAAATAATCAGTACATGACGTATGCTAATGGCTGCGTTAGTTTCGCTCATTTCACATAAATAAATATCCAGTTTTGGGGAACCATTAATTAAATGAGGTTGACTTGGGTTTGGCTCATGCTATGGCAAAATCAGCGGTTTGTGAAAATCAAGCTCTTATTTGATGAAGGTACATCCTGAAAAATCCCCCAGCCCCACCTGTACCATGTGTTAGCGAACGCATGTAGAGTTTGGCTACCTGCTATCTTGGTAATCGGCCATCTGGCAAATCTGGGCGATTTGCCACACTATGTACTGGGTAATAAAAAATTCAGTCATATTTGACAAGTTAATCTGCTGTATGCGAGACATAAGTGGGCTGAAAAATAGTGGGTCAGTTTACATAGATAAGTCTAAAGCCCATTTTTGGTGACAGCCTGGAAAAAAAAATATATATATATTTTACGTGTACCTTTACTTTCAAAATTATCGCAAAGAGGAGAGTCGTTTGGCTGCAATTTTACCGTTGTGTGAAAAGTCTCCCGTCAACTTCCAAGTCTGTTGATACGGTAATACCACGAGCACACAGTGTTTTGTGTCCCGTTTGGGGGAAAGCTGAAAATGTTTTCACTGTACAGTCCACTGAAAATGACATTTTGTCACAGCAGCGATGACGCATGGATGCCGATTATTATTAAAATGCGTTCTGAAACAAAGTCTTTCCCATACCAAAATATTTTTATTTCAGAAAGACAAACAAACTAACATTTATTTTGAATACCGTCTCCAAGTTTGAGTAAATTCCAATATATTTGTTTTAGTAAACGCTACAGTTGTGTGTCTTTGGTTGTTATGTATCCCCAGTTGCCGCAGCTTGACGTGGTGGTTGCCGTGAATTCTGACAACTATGCTTATTTCTGCCAGTCTCGTGAAAGTCTGCTTTGGAATCAAAATTTGAAATACGTATAATGCAATATGTATGCAGCCATGCGCCGAAAATTCTACGATAGGTTTATACCACGGAAAGTGATGCGGGTGACTGGGAGTTGATTTTGTCTTGTTTATATGCCTATCCAGTTGCATCTTTTTTACCAGTTCCATGATAAGCTTCAGATTAGACAAGCACAAATTTGTATCAACTGAAACCCTCGTGTTTGCTAAATTTTGAGATAGATGATAGGTAATAATGGTGAACCAAAAATCTTGCAGAGTTTAAAATGCTAGTTGGACAAGTGGCATTTGTTTCTACTGTACAGTGATTAGATATTGTATTAATTTCTGGCAAATAAAAAGCACCTGTGTCTACTTCATGTGTTATTGTGGTTTTTACCTATGTCGAGTTGTGAGTCAGAAGAGCTCCTGAAGTTTGCCGAAGCAACTTGTCTGTCTCCTAGACTTTTTACGTTTTCGGTGTTTTTTAGGTGTGCTGACCAAAGGTCGCAGAGCCTATGCGACCGCTCATGTCTGTCCGTCCGAGAAAAGGACCTCTTCAAAAGTGGAGACAGATTAAACAAGTGCTGCTGGATTCACATTGTAGTCAGGAATTGCAAGACTTGCATGACAAGTTTGTCATCACACCTGTTGATAAAGCTAGCAATAACATTGCACCAACTTGTAAACGATACTACAATACAATACTGAATGAATTAAATAATGAAAGTTATCAACAGGTAGGAACCTCTGATACTGTTATCAAGGACCAAGTGGATAAAAACAAGGAGTTGAAATGCATTGTCTCAAATGAGAACAAGAAATTACCAATTATATATGCAATTGTCAAAATGCATAAAAACCCTGTTAAATTCAGGTTCGTCCTTGCAGCAAAAAATGTGTTTCGAAATAAGTTGCCAAACGACTCGCTAAAGTTCTCAAACTTGTCAAAAATTCACATACTAACTACTGCAAAAAAGTACACGGGAGTGAGTAGAATGTGGATTACAGATAGCACATGCAAGTGATATTCTACGAGACATTGACAAAGTTAAAAATAAGAATGGTGCCAGATCAATTCATACTTTTGATTTCTCAACATTGTATGCAAAGATCAACTTGACAGACCTAAACAGCGTGTTAATTTCAATGTTGGATAAAGCGTTCAAATGTGGCACATGTCAGTATATTAAAATACCTGGCGCTGAGGCTAAATTTGATAAAGGTAAGAACAAAGGAGTAACTTACACGATGCAAGAGTGTGCTCAAATGATAGAATACATTATCAACAATGCATACTTTTGCTTTGGAACCAGAGTCTATCAACATATAGTAAGCACACTAATAAGACAGATCCAGCCCCATATATTGCCAGCCTTTGTTTACATTATTATGAATCAATATGGATGGAGGAATTGGCAAATACAAACTTGACAGCTGCAAGAAGATCATATTCTCACACAAAAAGATTTATAGATGACCGGTGTGCTTGAAACAATAGAGATTAAATAAAGGGAAATTGGAAAAACATTTATCCCAAAGAACTAATAATAAATCTGGAAAATGGGAGTGATACAAAAGCTATACTTTCCTTGATCTGGATATAGAAATAAAGAACAACCAGCATGTAACAAAAATATTTGACAAGAGAGACCAGTTCAAATTTGATATAATCTCCTACCCTGATTTGACAGGAAACATTCCAGCGAAACAAGCATATGGAGTTTCTGTCAGACAAGTGATACATATTGCTAGAAACACCACACTTTTTAGCAATTTTTTCAATAGAGTCAGAACTTTGTTGCAAAAACTACAACACAAAGGTTATAAAAACAACTACACAAAACTCTGTTGAAATTTTTCCAGAGATATGACCAAATACCTTATGAATACAACACTAACTCAAGAACATTAGTCAAATTGTGTCAAGATGGAGCTTAAAATGACAAGGTGTAGTTCTCAAAGTGTTTAGAGTGGTGAGAGGGAAAGTACCCGGGGTAAAATATACTTGACCCACCTACAGAATTTTTCTCTAGTCCGCCTTAAGTCGGAAAACCATGATCATACTCACTTTTTGCAGGAATTCTTTCTTTTCAATCTTCATCCGGTATAGTGGAAAAGGTGGCTTCCAGCTAATACCTTAGTACACTTTACCTCATAACACCTCTAGTCAACTTTATGGTGCTAAAAATTATATAATTCTGTTTACCTGTTCATACCATTGTCGGCATGGTGAAATAGTGTATGAAGCTTTTAAGTTTCAAAGGAGACGTCCATAAACTTTTGCTCGTTAGCGTGATACCGTCCACAGTTTTCAAGTTAGCCCAATATAACTTTCAGGACTTATAGGGTGTATGAAAATCTACGTCGCGCCGAGTCCGATATTGGTGGCGCCACCTACATTATTATGTAATACAGGGGTCAAAATGTGAAAATCTTGTGAACACTCTAGCATTTTTAATTTCTGGCGGATCTTCACCAAATTTGGTGGGATTGTGGGAGAGGTCAAAGTCTAAGTTGCTAATGATACTAGTGGCGCCACCTATAATTTCACAGAAATTATGAGCCAAAATGTGTTTTAAGATGCAAAATTCCATATTTGGAAAAGTAATTGGATTAGACTTGCCAAATTTATATGATATATAGACCATGGCCAAAGGTAGAATGTTATGTAATATCAGTGATCTTGAAATATTGTTGTCAGGTCACCATGCTTGTAAATTTGAAAAGGTGATTTTGTAATGGTTCGGTGTAGCTTGGACATCAGTGGCAATGAAAATTGAGCCTCAAGGTCAAAATTGCACTTGGTTACATAATACATAAAACTGTACTTGGTGACCTGCTTTTTGGGTCACTGTGACCCAGTAATTATGGAGTTTGGCGCTTGTCCAAGTTTGTTATTTTTCCTCAATAACTCGAAAAGTTATTACCCGATTTGAACAAACAAACTATATATGGAAAGCTGGATGTTGGGCGCATATTTTGAACGCTAATAATTTTTTAATTCGAGTTAAAGGTCAAGGTCAAATGGCCAGTTTGAATATTGGGGTCATCTCGTGATTGCTCTGCACCACACAATTCTTGAGATAGGACCATGTAACTTTTAGGAGTTATAAAGTGTATAAAAATCTTTGTCGACATTAATGTTGCTGGCACCACCTATAGTATTATGTAATATTCAGATCAAAATGTGAATATCTTGTGACCGCAGTACTGTCCACAGTTTTCAATTAGCCTAATATAACTTTCAGGACTTACAGGGGGTATAAAAAGGTAGGTTCTGTTCGATATTGATGGCGCCACTTACAATATTATGCAATATAGGGGTCAAATACAAAAATCTTGTGAACACTCTAGCCTCTTTAATTTGTGGCAGATCTTCAACAAATTTGGCGGGATTGTGAGGGCGATCAAAGTCTAAGTTGGTAATGATACTAGTAGCGCCATCTATATTTCAATGGGAATTATGAGCCAAAATGTGTTTTAAGATATCAAATTCCATTCGTCGAAACGTAATTGGATTAGACTTGCCAAATTTATATGATACAAGTGACTCCGGCTGTGCCCAGGTAACAAATTAAACTGACGTCAAAAGAGGTAATGTGTAAAAGGGGAAAGAAAATACATTTTCAACATATTTCAACAAATGTCCAAGTTACCCAAGGCCTACCAAAAATAAATGTGTGGTTCCGGTAACCCGACAGACCCTACTAAAAAGGACCAACCCTTAAATTAACGGAACAAGAAAAAAGTACCTTTAAGTAGGAAGTCATTAGAAATTATTTATTGCAGCTTTGTCCGTCCGATTCTTGAGAATGGTTCAGTTCGGTAGGACGGCTGTTCTGTACAGGAGTCTCAACAGCTTGAAAATGTTCAGCTTTCTGCAGCGAGTGTAATAACCGGGAGAGGGGGCACTAGGCACTGTCTTATCTAAGGAAACAGGTTTTGAAAAACTATCAGAGAGCAGAAAGTAAAGAGATTGAACTTGTTCTACAATATAATACATGGTCTTGCACCTCAATGTCTGAGGAATCTAGTTTCAAACACTGTGACAGTGTCTGAACGCAATAGGTATAACGTCAGATCACGTAAAAATTGGTCAAATATACGTACGCGAACAAAGATATTCGACAGTTCATACTTCCCTTCCGTGATTGGATTATGGAACGGGGTACCTTTGTCTGTGCGTAATGCTGAGTCTACTCGTGATTTCGAAAAGAGCCTTAACCGTATCAGTAATGCTAGTATTAAAACAAACAAACAAACAAAAGAAAAAAAAAAAAACAAAAAAACAAACAAACAAAAATAACAAACAAAACAAAACCAAAAAAAAAAAAACAAACAAACAAACAAAAAAAAAACCCAAACAAACAAACAAACAAAAAAACAAGAACAAAAACAAAACAAAACAAAACAAAACAAAAAACTACAAGCTTATCTGTGTTGGGGATCATCGACTAGCCGTTATTCATGCTCGGCTACAAATGATATGCAGCAACCTACACGGAGACCTTTATATATGAAAGGGCTGGTGGACACCCCTGAGTGTGCCTGTGGTAATGCAAATGAAGATTTCTTTCATTTTTTTTTTGGCGAGTGTGACAAATACAGAGTACATAGAGACATAATACAAAGCACAGTTATTAGATTATGATTATTACTATGAATGAAATGCATCAACATACATGGAGTCCTTCGACGAAAGGGCTGGTGGACTCCCCTGGGTGTGCCTGTGGCAATGCAAACGGAGATTCTTTCCATTTTCTTTGTGAACGTGACAAATGCAGATTACATAGAGACATATTACCAAGCAATGGTTTGTAATGGAAAGCACACTTATTAGATTGGCGCTATTCACAAAGCAGTTATTAAAGTGTGTGTGTCAACACACACTTTTTTGTTTTTCCTGAAATTCTTTCTTTCTTTCTTTCTCTCTCTCTCTCTCTCTCTCTCTCTCTCTCTCTCTCTCTCTCTCTCTCTCTCTCTCTCTCTCTCTCTCTCTCTCTCTCTCTCTCTCTCTCTCTCTCTCTCTCTCTTTCTTTCTTCTTTCTTCTTTACCGGCAAATTTGTCCGACACTTTTCTCGAACACTATTATACATAGAAACTCCAAACTTGGCATAATTGTACCTCCATACAAGGAGTTTGACCGTTTTATACAAAGGAATGAAGATGTTTAAAATTATGCAAATTATGGGCATTTGAAATTTTAAATCTTGAATATCTTCAAAAGTATAATAGATAGAGATGTCATTCCAACTTCTACTAGGGGGTTATTGACCATTGCGCATCCAATGAATTTAAAACAAAAGTTGTAGCTATTTAAATTTTGCTAATTGGCAGCATTTGAAATTTTAAAACTTGAATATCTCAAAACTATTATAGATAGAGACGTCATTATAACTTCTACTAGGGGGTTATTCACCATTGCGCATGTACTGAATCAAAAGCAAAAGTTGTAGCAATTGAAATTATGCTAATTAGCAGCATTTGAAATTTTAAAACTTTAATATCTTCAAAACTATTATAGAGAGAGATGTCATTTTAACTTCTACTAGGGGGTTATTGACCATTGCGCATGCAATGAAACTAAAACAAAAGTTGTAGCAATTTAAATTATGCTAATTAGCAGTATTCGATATTTTCAATCTTGAATATCTTCAACACTATGATAGATAAAGATGTCTTCCAACTTCTACTGGGGGGTTTTTGACCATTGCGCACCTAATGAATTAAAAATAAAAGTTATAGCAATTTAAATTATGCTAATTGGCAGTATTCGAAATGATAAATCTTGAATAACTTCAAAGCTATAATAGACGGAGATGCCATTCTAACTTCTACTCCTATGCTGTGGAATAGTTGTACATTTCCATACCAATATGCTTTGAAGACACACACACTGATTTGCTATGCAGCAAATCATCTTTCTTAGTTATATAGAACATCTACATCAGGATATAGTTTGAAGATTTACCGCCAACCCTTTTGATGTAATAAAACTTTTATTGCACACAGCTAGTCCATGACGGAAAAAATCTTACAAAGTAAAAATACAATACATGGGAATGAATGTCAACATAAAAGAGACTGAAATACGTTTAGACACATAGATCTATCTACATACTTACTGTTTACCGTTTTGATGTCTGCGTTGTCTTGTCCTGGTTCACTTCTTCAGGCTATGTGCCAGTGCCACTCTATCCGTCTTGTCACGTATTGTTACATCTCTTACAAGCGTATCGTCTTCCTTCTTGTGCAATGTCCAACTATTCCTCCTTTTAGTGCAAGCGGGATTAATATAGGACTATGTCCTGATTCCCCATTTTAAAAAAAAAAATGAAATGTGTTTAAACCAGCTCCGACCACTCAGTAGTTCACTGTACTTCAACTTTTCTTAATTATTACTTACCAGACGCACAATTCTTCATTTAAAAAACTGGACTGCTCTGGCTCCATTGCGGCTGTGGGTCCCCGGTCTCTCATGTCGCAAAAGCTCACGGATTGTCCAAGCACCAGCTCTGAGCCTGTCTGAGCTGTGAGTGCCAACCTGTGACACCTTAGAATAGTCGTCTAATAGATCACCTCTCTCAATCTTATATTTAAACATCGCTCCCACCATTCTTCACTTTTAAAATTATTACGTATTCCTAAGGTCCAGCCTGTCATGCAGGACAAAACACTCTCTCTTTTTCAGCGAATTTTTCAAGTACAGTCTCATTTATTAAGGCACTGTGTGAACACAGACTTCTTGTTTTTCCTCAAATATTTATTTATTTATTTATTTATTTATTTATTTATTTATTTATTTATTCATTCATTCATTCATTCATTCATTCATTCATTCATTCATTCATTCATTCATTCATTCATTCATTCATTCATTCATTCATTCATTCATTCATTCATTCATTCATTCATTCATTCATTCATTCATTCATTCATTCATTCATTCATTCATTCATTCATTCATTCATTCATTCATTCATTCATTCATTCATTCATTCATTCATTCATTCATTCATTCATTCATTTATTTATTTATTTATTTATTTATTTAAGTCTGTGTGTGAACACAGACCTCTTGTTTTTCCTCAATTACTTGATTCTTTCTTTCTTTGATTTATTTATTTATTTCCATGTGCCAGTTTTGTGGTCAGTTTTTCTAGGACACTAGGATCTGAAAAGTACCAAACTTTGCATGATCATAGACTTGGTGAAATTTGTGCACATTGTTTGGAACAGTCATGATGTTAAAATTTTTGCAAATTAGAGGCATATTTGTAAAAATTTTAAATCTTACATATCTTCAAAACGTTTCTAGATAGAGTTGCCATTCAAAGCTTAAAATGTGGGTATACTGCTAAATCAAAATCCTAAAGCATGCCAACAAAGTTCAAAAGTTTAAATTTTGTTAAATTCCGAATTTTCCTTCCAATACACAAGCATCTGATAGACTGTCCTGCCTGCCAGCTGATCAATTATAAGCCCTTTTAAAAAAATCTGAGATACGGTATTTTAGACACAGGTGCTAGGTTTAATTTGATAGCATAAGCCAGCTTGTATGTTAATTTTTGAAGTTGCTATTTTTTATTTTATGTAAATGTTATGAATTTTAATTAGAATTAAATTTTAAACAAATTAGTGGTTAAATCTCAAATTCAATAGTTAATTTCAATTAAGAAAAATCTTTTCTTTCAGAAAATATATGCTCTTGATAGTCTTGCATGAAAAATTAATGAAATAATTACATATTTCTACTTGAAAGTTCACAAAGTGTTCTAGCCCCTTAAAACTTCAGTTACAAGCCAGGAAGATGGGGTTGTGGACACTCTCAGATAACTGAGCTTTCATGAGAATTTAATTAAGCCAAGGTCTAATAAACACGTTTTAACTGTGTATTAACAAGGTGCTGTTAATAGTTCTGGTTCTTTTCATGCATTGCTTATAATTTCAAGTTGTATAGTTTTATTATGTATGATTTTTTTCATCCTTGGTTTTATATGATTTGTTTGTATTATTTCTCCTTATGGAAGCTAATAAAGTATCGTTATTATTATTATTATTATCATTATTATTATTATTATTATTATTATTATTATTATTATTATTATTATTATTATTATTATTATTATTATTATTATTATTATTATTATTATTATTATTAAACAAAAGTAGGCTCAGTGATTTGCCCGCATGCGAAAGTGAAACAGCTGATGGCGTGCAGTGATGAAAGCTTTTCCAAACTGAGTAACCATTAAATTTACCTCGGAGTAGAATGAAAACAACAGCTTCTCTTGAAACATTCACCAAGGGCCATCGAACCAATGACATGTCCAAGATGAATGAAGTCTTCCACTTTTTGAATTGCCTTTAAATATTATCCTCAAGGTAGATGCATTCACACAGATTATTGAACTTGAGCATACGACATCACTCGGTTACATTTGGATTAAATATTACATTGAATTCCATTGCAAGGTCAGTGCATATGTCAAGTAATTTTAAGGGCATAGGGGATCACGCGAGCCAAGCCAATCAGCCTTTTTTAAGTTGTAAACATAGCGTGTAACCTTTTCTTTCCTGATGGGCTTTGTGTGAATGAGAAAATCTAATGACAGGTGGTGGGATTCTACAAAACTATGAGATGCCAAAATGTCACTGAGAGATTCTGGAAAGTTTGAGAAAATTAGATCTAAGATATTACCCGACGAATGCAAAGCGCCAAGTTAATACATTTCACGTTTATATCGTTGACTCCGATGAAAAACATGGAGTCTTGCAAAATTGTATTGTTTGCAAATTTGGCTTGAAGATCTTGTTCCTCTCTTAACCGGATAAGATTCAGATATCGATGTTCAGACGTTTGTAATGGAATGTCCATTGCAAAGGTTTGTATGTCCGAATTTTAT
>OZ026616.1:59411691-59484691 GCA_964020975.1 Hermodice carunculata | reverse complement strand
GTTCGAATCATAGCACAATAATACTGTCACAGTGGAAAAAGGTTTGACAGCAGTCACTATACAACATGTTGCGCTTGATATTTCACAAGTTTGAGACAGACGAAAACAAAACAAAACAAAACAAAAAAGAGCTTAAAACAAAAGTACGTAAAAAGGGCAACTTAACGCTTTTAGTTAAGTTCAAATGAATGGTGCGATGTATCATGGACCTTAGAGTACACAGTTGTATTATTATACAAACAGGTTTATTATATGAAGTATTTTCATTTAATCAGTGTATTTGCTAATAAGAAAAATTAATTGGAATAGTCATCCAGAGAAATTGCTAGCAGAACAATCAAACTTTTGGCAAAATGAATAGGTTCAAGCAGTTCTACCACTAACGACGCTTATGGCAGTATATGACACTCTCGTTTACTAGATTCTTACTTGTAGAAGTAGGACAAATAAAAATTGTCAACTACAAAAATGTGATCAACTTGATTTCATTTTTGCCCAAAAAAAATTTTTTTTTATAGCTCCGCAACAATTGGCCAATTGTTTCGAAATTGCACAGGGACACCTCTGGGGACCCTGAAACCTGATTTTACCGGACTTCGTTTTTACATAGGGTGCTTCGATTTTTTAATTTGTATTCAATTTTTGCTGTTTCGACTTCCCCCAAGCCGACACTAGGATTATGCTAAACTTGGTAATGTACCTTCTGAGGATCAAATGTTGTCCACAGGGTGGTGCTGCTCCAAATCACTAATTTCAACGATTTTTCTTTTCAATGAGGACAATGGACTCATCCCTATTGATCACAATGTGAGTGAATGGGATTACAAGCTAAATCATATTTTCGGGGGGGGGGGGGGGGTTGAAAGCCATTGGCCAGATTCACTTCAAACGTGGCGGACATGTAGGGATGGAGTTTGTACTGAGTATGTACGAACGGTCACGCTTCGGCGATCTGCTTTTTTATGAGCTAATATTTTTGAAAATCAGAAAACATCTCCAAAACCACTAGGTCAATTGGCCAATTGCATAGAAATTGCATAGATGCACTTGATCTTCACAAAATGTGCTCACAAGACGATGGTGCTAGTGGTTTCTGATTTTAACGAATTATAAAAAATCGCTAAGGGTAAAGGTACATAGCATTTTTACTTTTGAGACACCAAGTAATGTTGCATCCTGGCGCATGCCTACTTTTAACACAGGTAGAAAAGTGTCGAGGAGTATCTTTTGGTGTTAACAATTTTGCACTTGAGTGACCGTGAAAGGTCAACGGAACATATTGGCTTTTATTTCGTTCTAAAGGTGGATCCTAGGCCCATGTTTAGGTCCACTATTAAACACTAGTAACACTGTGGGGTTTCTTTGGTGTTATTAATTTTGATCTTGTGTGACCATGAAAGGTCAAACCGATTGGGCAGCGTTCACTATTCCCTTGGTTATAGTGGGTCCTGTCTCCTTTCATGCATAAAATAATACAATAATGACTCCAGTCCTGGCTGAGTGAAGAGTGCTATTGCAAAAAATGATGATGGTCCTACAGAATGGTGACTTTGAAATTCTTTCAAAAGTCATGGACCACGTCAGGCCCTGCATGTAAACTCAGCTGAGCACGACATTGTCACAGTCCTCTAGTTTGGTAAATATGAAAAGTTTCAAAGAGCTCTGAAATATATGGGAATATTCTTTTTACAAATAACTTGCCTGAGTATTGCAAAATGACACCACAAAATTGTTCAAAATAAATTTTGCATCCAATGCCAAGACGAAAATTTTCACCAATGAACTACATCGTGGTCGTGTTTTTTTTTAAATAACAAACTTTAAAATTATCTGAAACATACTGGAATATTTCGGCGAATCACTTTCCTCAGCACTTTAAAACATTTTAAAAATTAAATGACACCTGAACAACTGGAACAATTAGGCAGCGTACCGAAAGATTGTAATTTTGTTCGCAGATTATTTTATCAACAGATGCGGTCTTTCAATTTTTGACAGAAATGTGAAACAGATCTGAAATTTTGGGGGACTATTCTTGACACTAGCTTGTATGAGCACTCAAGACACCTCGAATACTTTTTGAAAGTAAATTTGCCACCTTACCGTCCGGTTAAAATTTTCACCCAAAGTTTAATAATCATGAGACCCGAAAACATATTTGTAAAACTGACTGGTTAACATTTTCCCGCAAAATTATCTCAATACGTGGTCTTGCAATTTTTGGTAAAAATTGGAAACTTCCAAGATCTCTGTAACAGCAAATGCCATGCCAGCACCTGGTGACTTTCAAAACGAGCAATTTTAATGCGCATGCGTGTTGAGTTGTGCGAATTTCTAGCAGCTCGAACGTGTCCGTCCGTCTGTTGGGTTTGCACCTGCGTTCAACAAACTGATCGGGTTATTTTACCTGTGTTGGAAATTTCACTTGGAATGTGCGACGTTTAGTTGAGTCTAGTGCACATGTATTGCTGCATCAAATTCTGGGTGTATGACAAAACTTTCATATCATTGGGAGCGGTAACGTCAGACACCACAGCTCGGTCACAATTGAGGGTTGTCCCGACGGTCGACCCGGGGGATCGACTATACTGACTTTCGAGGGAAAAATCATTGATTAACTCAAGAACTAACGAATTTAAGAGAACCTATATATCATCTCTCTCTCTGTGTCTCTGTCTGTCTGTCTGTCTGTCTGTCTGTCTGTCTGTCTGTCTGTCTGTCCCTCTCTGGTGTAATTAATAGTCAAAGTTTGAGCTTCTGTTATTTTGTGTTACTTTAAAAAAAAAGTTGGGGGGATGGTAGCTTGGAAGGTCGGAATAAGTGAACGACCACTGATAATCTATCTATCTATCTATCTATCTATCTATCTATCTATCTATCTATCTATCTATCTATCTATCTATCTATCTATCTATCTATCTATCTATCTATCTATCTATCTATCTATACGGACAACAGTGTTGTGTTTATGACGAAAAATTAACAAACGATGAAAAGATATTACGCACAAAAAAGTACAGTGTGCCTGGTAAAGAGTTTATTGACACCAGTGTTAATTACGGTCGATGTCTTTCAGAAAAGAAAACATTTTTTTCTTTTCTGAGACTAGGTAATACCAAGGGATCTAACTAAGTTAAGATGCATATGCAAAGGAGGTGCATATACAATTGACCGCACAGAGGGCTAGCTGCCGCCTGTAAACATAGGTACAAAAGTCGAATAGTTCCTGTGTTACATTTTTTTTTCTGTCAGAATTTGGGCTAAATGACTTCAAGTAAATACTTTTTTTTTCATTTTTGTACATTTTCCTGCCACTAACCACAAAAAAGTGACATCATGAAATGATATCTCATGTGCCACTCAACAGTCCATCAGACGGGGTAGTGAACATAGTTAGGCAGGGTTTTTCTGTTAATAACATACCTAAATTTATATACAATGTGCAATAAAGTATACATTTTGGGGAAAGATTATAAACTTGAGATTAACATTATGGTGTATTAGAAATGCTTTTTGCTTGAAAGTTCATCCAGCAATTTTAAATTGAAGTGACGTGATTTTCATTCTTTGAAACAAACTGGATGTAATTTCTACATATTGAAGTACATTACGTGACATCAACTTCGCCACAAACTATAAACTGGAATATAAATCCCACACGACAGAGTCTTGATTTGCCAGATTTCACTGTTGTTTTCGATACACATTGTATTCAAGTGTTTGACGCTGAAAAGATGACACATCAAAAGTTTTGAAGGACTCGAGTATAGCAAAACCGGACTAATTTCGGAAATGATGCCAATTTCAGGTATTTTTTTTCAAAACTGAGTGGGTCGAATCAATACATGTGTTAAGTCGTGATTATCACTGGTGTAATTGCCGTGTAAATATTGCAACCATAACTGACTAATGACCGCGCAATAAATAATATCTGGAGTGTGGGAACTTTAAGAAGTTACAACACGCTTTGAGAACATCCAGGTTTTATCCACGATTTCCTAAAAAGGCCCTGCTAACACATTATATACCCTTCTCAGTGTCCTGTTTACGTCTATTAGCGTATAGTTCTGCAGATTGATTTGCATGGGCTGATAACCTGGACTGATAGCCTGGGGGAAAAAAAGCAAGAAACAAAAACAAAAAACAAAAAAATAAAACAAAACAAAAACAAACAAAAAAACAAAACAAAACAAAAAACTAAAAACAAAAAACAACAACAACAAACAAAACGAAAAAAAAAAAAAAAAAAACAAACAAACAAACAAAAAACAAAACAAAAACAAAACAAAACAAAAAAAAAACCCTCAACAACTTTGAATTGAAGTAGAACAACTTTCATCAAATAAATGACAGTCAACAGGCAGGGATCCATATTTCGGTGCGTTAAAATGACCCCTTGTCTGCCGGGTAGCGGCCCACATAACACTGTGTTCCGCGTGGGTTTTGATTTCATAAACAAATCATTTGTTTAACTATGCAGATATTTTGAATTAATGTTAAGGGCATACTTATCCGTGCTATTGACAAAATGAATATTAAGCTGTTGAACTTGTGATCTTATATCAGTCTGCATAATCCTTTTAGAGTACTCAGAGTTGCACAACAAAAAACCGTTGGCTCCCTTGAAGTAAGATCGTGTCGCTACTTTACTGTTTGTCGTTCACCAGCTCAAGTTTGTGTGTAGATTAGTAGATAAGACACAACTTATCCGATGGTCGTAACTTGAATGTCCCTGCACACATCAAAGACAACAGTAAGCCGGCACCAGTTTTGTTATGCATTAACCCAACTCCGTTTCTCTTTCTTATGATTACAAAAAGTAAATAATTCATGAAGGAAGACTCTCTTGCCACCGAGTTTTGTATAGGCGCGGATTAGGGACCTTTCGGGTAAAAACGTAGCCTACATCTTACATGAGGAAAAGAAAACTATTTTCTGTAGCTCCGGTACTATAATAGGCCTATATATTGTGTTCACGTTTCGGATTTACAGGCAGTTTGTCGAAATGCAATTGACCAGTAAGTCAACATGCTTCTGAACAGTGGTGGTGTGCTCCCAGTCTGATCGATTATGACCAAATAAATCTGCATCTGCATAATATTGTGTACAGCCACACGGTTAGCAACGCTCATTGATTTGTGGGGTGTCACTATCTGTAGCCGATCATACCGCGTTCGTGCTCAGTATATAAACTAGCTGATATAGATTGAGCAGTGTTTGAAAAAGAAAATTTTATGCAAAACAAAAGGGTCAGCAAAAAGAAACAAGAAATCTATGCAGAAAGTCGAGTTTACTGTTGAAAAATAGTGTTTTTTGGTACCAAAAATAGCTTAATTTCTTGCGAGAATTAAAACGTATTTTATGGTGAGAGACGTGCCCCCCATTCGTATCGATTGCTTTGCTTGCATACGAACACGAAGATTTATATTTCAACCATGAACTGCACATGCAACTCGTTATGAATTCCTTCACTTGAGCAACTTATTTAACTTGGAACTTTATCTGTCTGTTCGGAAATTCAAGCGCGCCAGAGAAGACTATGTGTCGCTGGGGCTGCACTCTGAATAGCACGGTGAGTACAATCAGCTGTTTTAATACTCAGTTTATCTTTGTGCATTCTGGGCTGATTATACATGTGAACACAAAATGAACGGTCCACGTGTGTATGACACATAAAACGTTTATACCTGCGTTAATTATGTATATATGGCATAATGACATACCATAATTACATTTGGTTTCCCAATAGTACAGAATATAATATAAATAATCAAGTAGTTATTACTTTATTGATCCTGCGCAATAAAGTTTGATATAATTACAAATGAATGTATGTGTAGACTTCGTGCAAGTTTATGCCCAACAATTAGTTTGACGACACAAAAAAAGGGGGGGGGTGGTGTCGATGGAACTGATGGCGAAAGAGACTTGCAAAATCCGATGATGAGTCCTTGTTTAATCATATATGTATGCGTTATCAATGCTGTACATGTTGGTAGCAACTGTGCTGTTGTATTGGTCAGGGGTTTTCTCGCTCTCAATCACGCGTAGTGCCATTGCTCTCATCAGCATTTGGTGCCGAGAATATGACCTGGAGTTTATGGCTCAGAAAAACCAGTGTCTCTGTGCAAGAAACCCTCGTTCGTTATACACATATGCACAAGCACGTGCGCAAACACATAGAGATAAATGGCTAAACTGTGTGGCAAGAGTTAAATATCAGTTTATATAAGAACGCCAGCACTATCGGGCCATGTATCAATCCACAGTGTTCAATAAGTCAGGCTTGGGGGGGATTTGGAGATATTTTTTCTTTAAGGTTTATTCTCTCTAATCACAGCGCTACTAACTTACTTTTGAAAGAGACAGGGAAGTACATCCGGAGA
Organism: Hermodice carunculata; assembly: GCA_964020975.1. NCBI lineage: Eukaryota > Metazoa > Annelida > Polychaeta > Eunicida > Amphinomidae > Hermodice > Hermodice carunculata. Next base: position 59,478,305 of record OZ026616.1, on the reverse strand, counting down.
AGGAAACTCCAATTTCTTAAATTGCTGGATCCAATTGCTGATGTCACAGGTCAATTTTAGTGTTTATAGGTTTTGGACGATGGCCCAAGAGCTATTTCAATGGGGATCTTCAAACTGGGCACGATAATGATCTTCCCTAGGGGCTCGGTTGGGATTACATTTGGGTGACCTTGACCCAATCTTTAAGATAACATGGTTAAGTCATGTCAGGATAATACTGAATAAATTCTTGAACTTCCTCATATTGACGGCGCTCCTCACGGACCTCTTTCAGATGGAAAAAAGAGATCTTGCCAAAAAAATTAAAGCCTTACATGCAAGGTCAGCTTAGCACGGATTGTTTGAGTCCTCTTGTTTTTGTTTTATGATATCTGCGTGTTTATTATTATTATTATTAGTAGTAGTAGTAGTAGTAGTAGTAGTATTGTTATTGTTATTATTATTAGTATTATTATTATTATCAGTAGTAGTAGTAGTAGTATTAGTATTATTGTTATTGTTATTGTTATTATTATTGTTATTGTTATTATTATTATTATTATTATTATTATTATTATTATTATTATTATTATTATTATTATTATTATTATTTGACTTCATCTCCAAAACTGGCTTTGTATTGTTATATTCTATGTTTGTTTAATTTTTGGAATGAGTAGTAAGTATATAGCTTAGCATGGTTAATGTAGGGATACTTGTGTACATGTTTATACGTGTAGTTATCTCCAAACCTGTTCATCGGATCCTCTCCAAACTTAACAGGGATGCACCTTTGGTGAGTTTCCATCAATTTATTTAATACATGATGTCTCAGAGATTTTTCGGCTTTAAAATATTTTTTATTCATTTTTTGTGGTAAATATTAAAAAGTTATCATCTCTGATCTGTTCTAGCCAATTATTTCAAAAAGACACGAGGACACATCTGGATACCAAACTTTGTATTTGTACATGTGACCTTGACCTCATTTCTGATGTCACCATGACAATTTTAGTGAAGACAGTTTTGGGGTGGTGACTTGGGAAGCATTTGAGAAAGCTCTTTGAGCATGGTGATGGTTCTCTTTAATACCTAGATCGAATTTACATCTGAGTGGCTTTGACATAATGCTCAACGTTACGTGACGAGGTTAAATTTATGACTAACAGTTCAGAACTCCAGAACCAGTGTCAGATTGAGGCTTCACATGAATCACCTTGACCTTATTCCCGACGCTGCCATGATGATGATCATTGATGATGTATTAAATATAGCCTCCAGATTTGGCAAAATACAGGACTGGTACATCGAAGTAAAATGTCACAATCCGTATGGTTTCCTTGGCGAATGTTTCTATTCACATGAGAACGCAAACACCGGAAATTGGAATCTGATTTGCTCTTCCCGCCGCAGCACCACAGCAAAAGTGATAGCCACTATTTGATTTGTCGCTCGAAGCCTCTGTGTGCCCAAGTGTTGCCGACACCTGAGTTTACCGGACAAAACTCACACTTTGTGAGGGCACTTTTTTTTTTTTTTACAAAATTAATACCTTTTTAGGAAATTTTGTAATTGAAATAATAGAAGATGTGGTCCCAAATTGGCAGGAAAAGTGCCCCAGGAAGAAATTTTGACCCTAGGAAAATTTTCCCGAATTTTGGGCCATGAAAGAGAAAAATTAACTTTTTAGGGAATTTTTGGCAAAATACTGGGGAAAATTGACATTTTACACTTTTTTTTGTATTTTCACTGTGGCATACATATGTATGTATGTATGTATGTATGTATGTATGTATGTATGTATGTATGTATGAATGAATGTATGTATGTATCTATATGTAAGTATGTAAGTTGTAGAAATATTAAAAACATAAGGCACTTTCTGTTGGCGACATGCAGCATATCAACTATACCACTGGAAGAAATGGAGCAGAAGTAATGAGTAAACAAAAAGGGAGTCCTGCTTCGTGTGTACAGTTTTTATAATACGGGTGACCACATTTCAAAGCAAAGCAAATATGTTCATTTGTACGCAATAAGTGCACGACGTTGTGCGTGAATGCCACTGTTGGATAAATAAACGTTTCTTTGTTGCACTGATGGCTTACACTCACAAAGCATCGAGTTTTAGCTTAACTTTTGATGTGCCATGTAATTCGTATTTTACCTGAGAGGAGGCTCAGACGACTGCCCCTTTAATGTGTCTGTAATGGGCAGCCGTCTCAGGCTGGCATCAGGTAATTCTTTCTCCGACATAAGCTACAAACGTATGATATGGTAGGATCAATGTTCCTTGTACATGCATTATCACGGTGTATTGTTGCATACTAGAGAATTTACATTTAAAAAATACACAATGATGAACGGAACAGCTCTTTATCCAGTAGGACTATAGCAACGAGGCTATCCAAATCCGTCAGTGTAGACGGGGGGGGGGGGGGGGGGGAGGCTATATCTTGGACTGACGTCAACGGAAACTTATATCGTGTCTGGATTTTTATCTTGTATTGATTTCTTCGTAATTCAGGTGAATGAATCAAATGCTGTTTCTTTGTTTGTTTGTTTCCTCCATGCAACTTTGTGGGGTACTCCTCACACAACAGAAGACGTGCAAAATACACACGGAAGCGGGATCGTAATAAAATCGAGATTGGTTATGCGGGAGTTGTATCTTTATGATGTACTTAGACAATTCTACTATATACGTCAATTTGCTTGAAATTTGTGACACACACACACACACACACACACACACACATACATATATATATATATATATATATATATATATATTAGAATCTACCTATTAAGACCACCTAAGGGACTAAAAGTGGTCTTAATAGGAGTGGTATTAATGGGGCCATAAGTCAATTAAGGTTAAACAAAAATGGGGCTGTAAATAGATGGTCTTTATGAGGAGGTCTTAATTGGAATCTCTAATATATATATATATATATACATATATATATATATATATATATATATATATATATATATATATATATATATATATATATATATATATATATATATATATATATATATATATATATATTCTCTTTTCCCATGTGCAGACATACATGTGCAAGTGGTGCGGTACGCGGTACTGTAAAGAATGCCTGAAAGGAGACTTCACGGGCCTCATGACGCAACCCACCAAATGCAAAAAATGCAACCAGGTAATGCAACATTTTGTCTCTTGCTCTTCCAGTCTCGCCTGCTGGACAGACCAAGCTCCGTATTCATGGTATTATCTCTACTTCTACCGCGGAGATCGATCGGTTCAAGCAGCAGACACTTATGCTGATCTGTGCAAACTTTTGTCGCAAGAAATAGACCCCAGTTATTAAAATGGAATCTTATGAAGTATAGATCTATGCCTTTGGATAAGATGGTGCCGCATTGAAGATTGCAGACAAATCGGATATAGGCTTATTGTGATGTATAGATATTATTTTTAAGGTCACACAATGAAGTAAGATCGATGTCACAATGTTAGATTTCTCATTATTCTTTAATATACATATATGATAAACAAAGCTGTCTCCTATCTGTACATTATCATCATTTATATTTCCAATACAAATCTTGATTCTGCATTATCTGTATTTATGTATATAACAGTTTCCTCGGTTTCCGATACGATAATTATTTGTGTCCGTTGCAGTCACGTTGCCAAGGGCAACGCGTCGAGTATGTGCCATCAGCGAAAAAGCCAGAAGATGACGATCCCAAGGGACGTCGCGGCCGCGGCAGGAGCGCCAGTCCAACCAAGAGTGCCCACGGTACACGAGGCATCAAGTCCGCGGCTTCAAGAAAGAAATCTGGGAAAAAATCTGCGAAGAAAAAGAAGAGGAAATGAAGTTTATGCTTTAATTAAAATGCTTTCATTGTCAGAATTTGCTTGCCAGGTTGGACATTCCCGCTGCCAAATAAATTGAAATTTTATCAAGTTCAGCTTAATATGCATGCAAAGCAACTTCGTACAAAATTTGCAAAATGATAGCTACTTGACAGCTACCACCCCGCTGTGGTTTTCAAGAAAGTGTCTGAATATACACCGTGGATTCAATAGCAAAATCGGTACCATATACGGGCATATCGGACTCAAGCTTAAGATTTATGATAAAAACCACTTAGAGTATCGTCCTTGCCAGGGTCAGCACTTGTCTTGCCTGCAGCGAATATGCTGCAGCCCTTTGAATGGGGAGGGGGGGGGGGGGCTATAAACCACCATATACAAACCGCACGTCAGGCCTAAACGGTTATAAGAACTTTCATTGAAACTTTCAAGAGTGCCTCCTTCATTTTGAAAGAGGCACTCTTTTTCCGAGATTGAAATATAATGGAACATGAATCTGAGCGTTTGCACGATACTTGATCATTTTGCATGTTTGGTAACCACTTTCCTCCAAAAATCATCACATTTGCGTAAGCAAACATTTCACCAACAATTTTTTATGCTGCTTTATGTCTGCCTTTCACATGGCTGAAAAAATAACGTCATATTTGAATAAAATATCGTGAAAACTTATGATGCTCAATGTGTATATTTCATATCGTCACGGAAAAATAGCCTGTGCACATCAAGAAGGAACACGTGTTATGTTATTTGTAACTAATGCATCACTATCGTTCAGTAGACTTTGTGATATTTGTCCACATACGTAAAAACAGTTTGAATCTATCAATATGTACACGCTCATGCATCACTATCGTTCAGTAGACTTTGCAATATTTGCCCACATAAAATATACGTAAACAATTTGAATCTATCTATATGTACACGCTCATGCAGAAGGTTAAGCCGACGAGAGTCATAGTGTCACCCTGGACCCTCTATTGAGAACGTCCGGTAATTACCAAAGCCAGAACAACACTTCATGAACTTCACTGCAATATATATTTTTTAAAGGACAGCATTAATGATCAAAGAGAGACACATGAAATGGCAAATAGGCACGTCGATCAGGCACTTTTCTCCCTTACTTGGTGTAAAATGACATGTCTGTACTGGTTCTTTTGTACAGGATCCGTGAATTTATTACTTATTTGTACAACGCCAGTAGGACACATCCATCTTGTAGGACTTGCACATTTGTCCTGCACAACTGTTACGAACTGATCATATTTTGGACTTTGTGGGCAGGTTGTAAGGATACTTTTGGAAATTTTACTTTGCTGTACGTCAGATGGTGTCCGTCGAGTGGTTACCAATATGTCCAAACAAAGTATTGCAGAGAGCACAATCACTGACTCCTGCAGGCATGAGGGGGCAACCAATAGAAAAACGGGAGGAGGCGGAGGGAGAGGGTGAAGGGAGGGGAGGGGAGGAGAGGGTCCTGCTTACGAATCAAGGAGAAATAACTTGTACTTTCGCACAGTTCACAGTGAAAAGGTATATTCACAATTTATGGGACGAATCTTCATTTCACAGTTCATGGTTTCCTGAACTCTGAATTAAATGCTGAATCGCGTTTCACGAGCAGACCTGCCATGATCCAATAAAATTATTTTAAATTTCACAGTTCATGAAATATAAAAAAGCCACAATCACAGTTCAGGAAGAAGACCTTCATCCCTCGCCCCCTTACAACACTGATAATATGGGGCGTGTGATACACACTTTTAGCTCAGCTGACATATGAGTCAGCAGGGCTTTTACGAGGCTCAGTCGTGCATTCGTTCACATTTTCAACTTCTCCTGAACTGCCAGCCTGATTAATTTCATCTTGGCTACCACTTGTGGGAGTCTATGAAGCTTTTAATTTTTTTTTTGTCAATTAAAAAAAAAAAAAAAAAAAATCTCCGAAACCTCGAGGCTTCGAAATTGCTTTAAGACATATAAATCTTACTTTGTTCTACAGGTGGCGCTGTGATTTTTTTCTTTCTTTAAATGAGTTTTTGTGTGTTTTTGCTATTTTCGACTTCACACAAACCACACGCTAGATTCTCTTTAAAATTGCAGGAATGCACAGGGATGGGCATTGTCCGCTGCTCAGAGGGTTTTCAGTTTTTTTTCCGTTTAAATAAGCTAGTACCTTCCTTAGTTAGACCAAGGAGGGTCAAGAGAGAGGAGGGAAGTTTCTGGGCTTCAAACAACTTTGTTTGGAATAAAAAGTGTCATAATCCAATTGTGTTTTTGCTTTGATCTACCTTGATGGGTCTAGTTAATTACCGAGATGATCGCTATCAGCGGCCAGCCGATCCCCTTAGCAAAACACACGTGCTCACTGGTGCGAGCATGGCCCACATCGCGGTGGAACGTTGAAGAAAGCATGTTTCCAGGGGTGTTGCTAATAGCAACACCCCTGGAAACATGCTTTCCGGAAGTTAAAACCTTTGCACGTACACGTAATCTCATCCCTCCTTGGTTAGACACTTAATTTTTTGTGTTTCCTGGCTCATTCCAGAGTTTTCCCCCAAAAAAACATTCTCATCCCGGAATGCATCTTGGCTCGATCCCCAATTTTTACTCACGGTGCTGCTTATACTTCCTAATTTTTGACGAACTCTTTAAATTACGAATTATCGGTACGGGAACATGTTTTCATTACTACAAAAGGAATAGCAGTAAATCTGACATATATTGGCTTATATCTTGATAAAGGTGGATCCTACATCCAGAGTTAACAGAAAGTACTGACAGAATTTCTTTTGATGTTGTTTAATTTGACTTTGATTGACCTTCAAAGGTCAAACTCATACATTACTATGCAACTCTATGGAGATGGCAAAAGTAATTTACATATTTGACTTCGAAAGGTCCGAGCCAGATTCACTTTAAACTGGGTGAGGATGTACCCTGATGGATCTCTGTGGTGTTAATTCAAATGGTTACGCTCCAGTGAATTTTGGATTTTTATTTATTTATTTATTTATTTATTTATTTATTTATTTATTTATTTATTTATTTATTTATTTATTTATTTATTTATTTATTTATTTATTTATTTATTTATTTATTTATTTATTTATTTATTTATTTATTTATTTATTTATTTATTTATTTATTTATTTATTTATTTATTTATTTATTTATTTATTTATTTATTTATTTATTTATTTATTTATTTATTTATTTATTTATTTATTTATTTATTTGCGTTTTTTCGTGTGAAAAATTTGAAAAATCTCCAAAACCGCTTCACCAATTGCCTAGCAAATGCCTACGGACACCTCTGCGGGCAACGGAGATTTGCATAGCACATGGGTGAACTTGACGTCACTCTCGGCGTCATAATGACGCATGTGAAATTTTCTGTTCGCGTGGTAACTCGAGAATCATTTGAACCAGGGTTTCGATATGCTAGTGGTCCTCCATGAACGCCACACAATAAATGAGTAACCCTCATTTCATTGCCAAGGTCACAGGGCTACTTGCAGTATTATCACTGTTCACTTGGTAACTTGAGAACTATGTTTGAGCTATAAATTCGATGTTGCATATGCTGGCGATCCTCTTCGCGGGCCAGACTAAGAGAGTTTATGAATAACCTTGACCTCAGTCCCAATGTCAAAAACTCCCTTTCGCAAACTTTAATGTTCACTTTGATCTGTTCAGTTGATAACTTCTTGAAAACTATCTGAGCTAGGGCCTTGATATTGCATGTGGTGGCTGTCCTTTGTGATGGTCTGACTTAATAAGTAAGGTTACACGCGTGACTTTTGTCTCATTGCTAAGCTCAAAGGGCCATCAGTGTGAAGAATTTCTGTTCAGTTGAGCACATTCAGTGAACCGCACAGATCCTTCGGGTCATTAATCGTACCTTATCGTCACAGCTAAAGTCTTGAAAATAAGATTAGTTCTGCCTTACACATGGATTGAACCAAACGTTTCTGTCGACCTACTGATTGAAGCGTTAACTAGTGCGTTCAAGCAATCCCCCGAAAACTATGAACTTTGTGAAGACCCCCAACAACGTATCTCAATGTGATGTGACCACTCCAATGTACACTATGGGTCTGTCCTATGTTCATCTGTTCATTTGATGATTGATTGTACAGCAATTTACCATGCCAGCTGACCTGTACCCTCCGTAAAGACCATCTTAAGGACTGGAAAGAAATAAGTCTTCACACACGAGTGGCCATAGCCATCCTATGGAAACAAAATGCTACATAGAAACAGGATACTAAAGATGTGGTTTCTATACCTACAGATGGGTCTATAATGGGGATATTCACTGTACGTGTAAAGTTTATAAATATCACATTTTTGTCCTAGCAATGGCATATTGTGTGAGCCAAGGGGAAAAGCAAATAACAGTTCATAGAAAGTCAATGATTAATTGGAAAAGAAGATTTGCTTTTCTGTGTGCCTTCAAAATAGGAATAATGATCTTGAAATGACCTGTGTTTTGACATGACTTTTGTCTTGATATGACCTTTGTCTTGACATGGCCTTTGACCTTGGCATGACCTTCAACCGTGGTATGACTTTTGACCTTGAAATGACTGACCTTTGGAATGACCTTTCACCTCGACATGATCTAAGATCGGACGATATTCAAGATTTAAAATGTCAATGCCCCTTATTTGCATAATCTTCAACATAGTTTCTCCTTCTTTATTAAAAGACACATATTCACGTGTAGACATAAAATCATGCCAAGTTTAAAGTTTCTGAGTGTAATAGTGTTCGAAGAAACTGGTGAACAAAGTTTGGCAGTAAAAAGGAAAGAAAGAACAGAATGTCTGTGTTGGCACACAGACATAATTTATATGTTAAAAGATTCAATCTCTGAGCGTGCACCCGCGTCAGAATATGATTGCCTGAACAGCTTTCTGAAGCACGAGTTGCGGCCAACCCACGCAAAGGAAAGCTCCTGGGACTAGCTATAATAACTGATCTTTATCTACAAGTCCCAACAAAAACAAAAACAAAAACAAAAAGGAAAAAATGTTTTGTTTTGTTTTGTTTTCCTATGAACATATGATATTAGAAAAATCATTAAAGCAGACAACTACTACTTACAATGCACGTTCGGCCGATTTGAATCAGAAAGTGTCACACCAAATTTAACCGACTAGCTCTGTTTGACTCTCTTCCTACATATATTTAAGTTCACGCAAATTGTACCAAATGTCATGTTGTATCAGCAGTGTCTCAGCTAACTTTAAATGTGTACACGGAGACAATAAAAGGAGCATACCTCAACATGGGGTGATCAGTGATTCGTACTCACTCTTATTCAGCCTATCTGCTTTTGTCACTTGACTCCTTCAAACAATTGCGGTCCTTTTGGCACCACTAAATCCTTTTATCTTTTTTTCTCTATAATGATATCACGAATAATGATGTACGCGCCATCCCAACGTAAAGAAATTGCGCAACAATATCATAAGCTTAAATTTCGAAGATTCATAGTATTTAGGCTATTTGCAGGTGTTGTCTCGGCTTTCTCGGAAAAATGACATACGCCTCTGCCAATAGACCAGGCGTATTTAAAAAAAAAAAATTGCTACTTGTGCAACAATCCGCATCTTCACCCCAGCCCCCAAATCTACTAATAATTTTTTTATCGATGCGATGTTGCATTATTGATATCTGAATTTGGCAATACATTTCTTCGTCCCATTTTACATTTGCAAAATATAGGCTGAACACACCTACACTATTGCGGTGAAATATGGCTGTTCAACTAGCAATCTATCCTAAATAAGCTGGTTTCAAGGATCACGAATGCGCGACAACTGCGCGACAACTCAAGTCGAAGATTTTGCTTCTATCACCAAACACGCCAAAATTTCGAGTTTACGGCCTAGGTTTTGTACGACAGCCATATCATATGCGTAGCTAGCAGTTTAGCTTTATTAGCTGACCAATAAAGCTAAACTACTAACAGCCAAATTTTCTAGCTACAGGGTCAGAGATCAAATCCTCCGGGCCAAGCGACGCGTGTAGGGTTCCTGTATCTTGATTGGTGAAGACCTCAAGAGGTCCAGTGCGACGTTAGCCCACAAAGCGCGATGTTGGAAAAGATCTGGGAAATCGCAGATGCTTGGACAAAGGATGTAGAAATGAAGATCAAGGTGAACACGTTATTGAACTTTACGGGCCAAATATACCCTAACACCAGACTATGGGTAGTCCATCAAATCAACATCAGTTTACTTGCAATAATGCTATTGAAAGTAAAGCAACGTTTACCTGATGTTAAGGAGAATAATAATGATGATGATGATGATGATGATGATGATGATAATAATAATAATAATAATAGTATTATTATTATTATTATTATTATTATTATTATTATTATTATTATTATTATTATTATTATTATCATTCCCCTTGTAGCTTATTCTTCTAGCACTGGGGGGCGGGGCTGATCTGCTATGCAAGGAAGCATAACAACAACTTGTAGCCCTGATTAACATTGACTTGTAAATCTTCTTATTGCTTGAATCATTATTTTGTTGTTTGCTGGCTGATCGAAGCTCTTGTTATGAATGGTCCCTGTTTTCTTTACTTTTGGCGCAACGGTGTACTATGTGTATTTCACAGCTTGTTATATTTCTGTTTCATTTTAGCCAAAGCAAAAGAAAACAAAACCATCAAACGTGCACATTGGCTTTTTCCTGGTAATAAGCTTTTGGTTAACCATTGGTAAGTAGACTTTCTGAAGTCGTTTTCTTAGGTAGTTTTCAGTATAACATATTAATGTATTGACTTATGATAAATGTCATTGTTGTGACTGATAATAAAGATATTTTTACTTAATTAAATTCGTCTGAGGGCGATCATAGGGTCGTGCTAAAACGAGCTAGGCCGCGAAGCGGCCTTGCGAGTCGTTTGTCGTGAAGAAAACGACTTTTAATGACCGCACGCTTCAGAGATCATCCATTAGATGTCTCTACTTGTCCGTCAACTTTTTTGGCCGGTCATTACTTATTCATGAGGTTAGTTCAACATGGCGTCGCCCATAGAGTTTGATCGTGTCTTGACCTTTGCAGCACAGAAAATCGGTAGAACTGTTGTTTCTGACGACCCCCCACACCCCCAACTTAGCAAAACTATATCTATAATTACCTTGATCTCTTTGATGTGTTTCTTGTCACTTTTATTTTGCTGAGAACTGGTTTGTGTTGAAGTTCTCCCTGGAGTCTGAGTTAGGCCTAGTTCAGTCTGCGTTGACACAGACACACACTGGGCCTGATGTATTGTTAGGGTTGACACAGATTCAATGTTACTGATGTCTTTCAGTGTCTGTTTCTGCAACAGTCGGGGAATTGTGTTGGGGCTGCTAAACACGGATCGCCTTGATTTTTTTCGCTGATGGTTTTGATGGAGACTCAGTCTGAACATCGTCAGCTTGTTGACGTAAAGAACACTACTAGTGCTAGGGGTCCGATATGGACTTGTTGCAGAACTTGACACTCCCCTTTTTGTAATGGTTACTCCATGCGTTTCTTTCAAACGACTTACCGTGTTTTCAAATTGTAGTATCAATGACAGTCGCTTTCTAGTTGCAGTTATTATTTTTCCATTGCAGGATTTGCATAAAATTGTTATGCTCCTCGATCACGCCAGGAACAGGGAGCAGATTTTGTAACTCATTGTAAGGTCCTGATTTCTCACCATAGCGATCAGTACAATTGAGACGTTTGTGTGTAGAAACTTGTCCACCACAAACAATGCACGGGTTCGTGCTTTCACCATGTTGCATGCCATCCTTGACCTCATAATCCGCGAAGCGTCATCAAGATACAAGCGCGTCATCTGAAGACTGCACCACGAAGCGTGCCGTCATTAAAAGTCGTTTTCTTCACGACAAACGACTGGCGAGGTCGCTTCACGGCCTCGCTCGTTTTAGCTCGACCCTATGATCGCCCTCAGACGAATTAATTAAGTAAAAATATCTTTGTTATCAGTCACAACAATGACATTTATCATAAGTCAATACATTAATGTGTTATATTGAAAACTACCTAAGAAAACGACTTCAGAAAGTCTATAGGCCTATTGGTAAACACTAACGAAGTAAATGTGTAGAGCAATAACGTCTGCACTTGCAGAAGGGACAGAGTTCAATCCGCAGAACACAGGGCAGCCATGATCCTCTTGTTAATACTTATACAGCGAACTTACTTTCTGTAGCATTGTGTTAGCTCCACTGTCTGTCCTGTGACATTCCTGGTGTCTCTCTCCTGTTTGTCCGCCAGAGCTCTGTTATCTTCATTAGTTTATGTGAGAAGTCGCCACTTCCAACCCTAGAACACCAGCCTCAGATAGTCATTCGCACCGAGCCCTGCGTTGTTCCGTCTGTCCTGTGCAACCGTCCATTGTGTGCAAGAAGATTTGACATGAGGCATTGTCCTTCTGTCTTTCCCATTGTTTTCTGGTGAAAATAACACGCTTAACTTTTCCAGTGCCAACTGTGACCACCAAAGTCAAACTACTTAAAGCGAAATGTTCTGAATTATAATTAAGAATGCTAGATTCATTCTCCTTGTTCAAAGACCTTTCATTCAGCCAACAGCATGCCTAAAATGACCTATAATATTACAGTCTAGGTCAACAGTTTTCCTCGGTTCGCTTTGGGTGCAATGCGGTCAAAGCGCGCAAAGGAAAGCTTTTGACTCAGAAAAAAATATGGGACTGAAAGAGTTAAAACAGCTCCTGGAAATCAAAGACCCTATCCAGGGCCTTTGATGTAATCCCTTTTATGGACACTTTCAAGCGTACATGCATACGTGTATGGATATGTTTTTATATAAATATCTGAAGCTGATAGTTACATTAAAAATTTAAACGCGTGACTAACACAAATAGTAATAACGAGACCACTTTATAACGTATGACCAGCTAAAAATCACATCAACATATTATCAATATTACACAGTCGACAACACCCACCAAAAACTAGTATATGGATGTATCAATCATCCTTGTGACCACAAGTATATGGATGTATTAAACATCCTTGTGACCACAAGTATATAGATATATTAAACATCCTTGTGACCACAAGTATATGGAAGTATACGGGTGTGTTAAACATTCTTGTGACCACAAGTTTATGGATGTGTTAAATATCCTTGTGACCACAAGAATATGGATGTATTAAATATCCTTGTGCCCACAAGTATGTGGATGTATTAAACATCCTTGTGACCGCATGTAGGTATTTGTCATATATCTCCAATAGTCTACTATAAATTAAAATGTTTAGAATTACATAGTGCGCAAGCGGGATAATTCAACCCATGATGATGATGATGATGATGATGATGATGATGATGATGATGATGATGATGATGATGATGATTATATGGGAGCACTATGGAGCGGGGTGGGAGTGGGGGACCTGTAAGAATGACCACGGTGCGTAAATGTGCGCATGACAGTTTTAAAATCCCGTAAACACAGAAAAAATCATGAAGTTGTCAAATTATTTTAATGTCCGTCATACCATACTTTCCTGAAAACAAAAATAACAAAAATAAATGTCTAAGTAACATGTACACATAACTCTCCAAAACGGCGCGATGGGAGCGTTGGTATTACCCTTGCCGGACAGCAAGTCAAACTCTGGGGGAAAAGGCCCGAGTCACAGAGAGCGACACTTTCGGATGTGGGCGGGATGCGGAGAGATGCCGGCAAAGCACACAGTGCCCCGTGTACTAAAAGTGTAAAGCTAAATCATTTTCTGGTATCAAACAAACGAACGAAGTAAGAAACGAACAATGTAGTCTTCTGTCCGGCGCACGCTGTACCCTTATCTCTTTGTCGGAACCACGCTTAGGGAAGCAGGAATTCTTTCACTAACGTTGTCAAATTAAAAAAAATGGCGGTTTCATTAATGTGTTCTAAAAGTTTGCATAATTTAGAAAATAATGAGTCGTTCCTGACTACCCAGGGTAAAGATATCCATCAGTAGGTCACAATACACCGCAGTGATTCTGCTTACACTGCCCCGCCCATTGGAGCATTTTCCACCTCGTATTGGGGTTTCAATGAACCAATGAAAACATAGGAAGTGGCAAAAAACAAAAAACAAAAAAGTCGAAAAAAAACCAAAAACCAAACAAAAACAAAAAAAAAACCAAACAAACAAACAAACAAAAAACAAACAAACAAACCAAAAGCAAAACAAAACAAAACAAAACAAACAAGAAACAGAAAAAAAACACCAAAAAAAAACCTTGTCATGAAATGCATGCACGTTGACGTGGCTAGGAAGAACGATGGCACGTGGGTAAATTTTTTTTAAAAAAAAACTTTTTTTATATATATATATATATATATATATATATATATATATATATATATATATATATATATATATATATATATATATATATATATATATATATATATTTGTGTGTATCGTGTGTCTCGACCATTTCATTTCAAATATGTATTCGCCACGGTCCATATTGCATTTTCCACTTGCCAATATCACGCCATATTCGGTTAAAATCTATTGTACAGACTTATGCTGTGGTATAACAGAAACCACACTAGATCGTTTCAAAAGCTACTTAAATTATCATGAACCGGATGCTGAATTAGCTGACATAATTTAATAATAATAACTCAACTGGATTCCCATAAGGCTCAATTTTGGGTCGCTTACTGCTTGAATTCATTATTGATTTATTTATAGTAATAAACATTTCCCAGTTACCAATGCAAAAGACGCAACCTCATAGTCAGCACTTTCTAAACTATTGAAGGCCCTAATTCAAGTCGAGGTATAACCCTGGACATAAATAAGAAATTGTGCAACAAAGTTAAAATCAGTTAATGGCTATAAGACAACAAAAATTATCGCTCAAAGCAAAGAAAGCAAAATTTACAATCTTTCATAATCTACGCAAATAAATTTGAACATACGAGAAAACTAAAATTGATGCCAGAACAACTGACTGTGTGGATGGATGACTTTAATTGTCTGGGCATTTTCGTGGATGCAAGTTCAAATAGGAACAAACACGCTGCTGAAATAGCCTGTTAGCCATGCAATTGGTATTATGAACGAATTGAAATCTTTGTATGCATGTATAGCATGTGTGTATGTATGTTCGTATGTTATGTATGTATGTATGTATGTATGTATGTATGTATGTATGTATAATGATGATGATGATGATGATGATGATGATGATGATGATGATGATGATGATGATGATGAAATGATAATAATACAAAAGCAATATAGTTTAAATCTATACTAATTAGGGTCACTTGAAAAGTTTAAATGTTAAATATCTTCAAAGCTATTATAGGTAGAGATGCCAAATGAACTTCAATCTAGAGGTTTTTGCTGCAGGCGCATGCAATGACCCACAAACAAAAGTCATTCATCTGCAAAACCCGCACCTTCTGATGCAAACAATTACCATCATGTATATTTTTCTCTGGTATAAAATTCATGCAGCTGGCATTTTTCTAAACTGCATTTCAGCCTATAACAACTTTTTTTTTCTGAAAAACAATTTTATATATTTAGAGACTGAAAAACCTCCACAAAAACAAATTCCAATACATATTAGTCTTGATGCCCTCTGAACAATGTCTGGACAGAGCATGCTGGGAAGATGTGTTTGTCGGGGCATAGCTCCATAAGAGATTTTCTTTTGATTTTTCTTCAAAAGACTTTTTGCAGCACCACCTGACGTCTTTTGGCAGGTAAGTTAAGACGTTTGAATGCAGACCATCGTGAGAATGAAGCATAATATTTTGAAGATTGATATAAAATTTAAGCTTAGAAGGGACGTAAAATCCAACACTACACAGAACGATTTTTTCTCCTTGTCTACTCTTGTCAGAAAAGTGTACCATTTATGTTGTTCCAAACCCCGGACCACTGGCACTGATAAATATCCAGAATTATATTCCAAGATGCATATTTTGCATTTTTGTATACTGTGCTAAAATTTATAGAAATATGCCTGATTATAGTATTCTTATAAAAAAGAAATGGTAGTCAATTAAAGGTCAGTTGTTTCCAACAATATATTATTTACCGACAAAAGGCATCAGCAGGTCAGAATTATGCTTAAAACATACGAGCGTTAGCAGTTTACCATTTTAACAAGACAGATGATTTTGAAAGTATGCATAAATATCAAAATTAAAATACTTCACTGGGACTCGCCTTTCAAGTTTACCAATGTAGAAATTACATGCAGTTGTCATTTAATCTGCATGGCCCCTGATCAACAGAAACTCCCCGTATCCATAGTAAAAACCATGTGATCAGTAGCATAGATGACCTTCTAAACTCCATGTTAATAGCGTGCAAAGCAATGCAAAAAATACGGTTCCAGCAAATTTGTACTAAAGGTATACAATCAATGCAATCGCAAATAAAGGTCATTTTGTTTGTCGTTAGAAAAAATATATAGCGTATTTCAGCTCAGATACTGAAAAATTGAAGCATGAAATTCAATAAGATACAATGAAAAAAAAAAACGAAACAAAAGAACAAAACAAAAAAAAACAAGAAAAAAACAAACAAACAAAAAAAAAAAAAAAAAAAAAAAAAAAAAAAAAAAAAAAACAACAACAACAACAAAAAACGAAAAACAAAAACACCCCACCCACCCCAGAAAAATGATTAAATTACCAAAGGAGAGCACACATTAAAATTTCTAGGACACATAAAAGGTAGACTTCCCACCCAAAACTCTCTAAAAATATTAAAAGGAAACGGAAAAGTTAGTACTTCCTGATTACTGCATTAGCACATATACTTCTCAAATTGTAAACATTTATATACTCAGAAACATGAATATGCCTCCAATAAATCATAGTAGTAGTAGTAGTAGTAGTAGTAGTAGTAGTAGTAGTAGTAGTTGTAATAATAATAATAATAATAATAATAATAATAATAATTAGCGAACAGGTGTACACATGACCTATGTCAATATTTTAAGACATTAAAAATTCCTTGTAGATATTAATGACATCTTAAAAACAGAAACAAAGGCCTCAAAACGAATGCCAATTAAGTAATTAAAGAACCTGAAACTGAACTGTATTGGAAAATCACTGAAAATTATTCCAATGCGCGCCAAGGAAAGCTGTTGACTCAGTCCAGAAGGTACCACTGAAAGAGCTAAAAGTATCCAAGGCCAGTCTTTACAGTCTATTGGAGTATTTAGTACACTTAAAACAATAATGAGATCGTCTAAAACCTGGTCAGTCACGACATCATGGCGGGGACAATTTGCCGTCTCCCTGACCTGGTAGGAATATACAGCGTTGCCGCAGATTGGGATAATAGCTTGCTCTTTCCCCACATGGAAGACTACCATAATAACACAAATTTGCTGTTAGCATGGTAGTCTTCCCCCGTCTCCCAACAACATCCAGGGCCAGACAGGCGTACGTTAATCATCTATATCTTTGTCAGTATGCTGCCCACCGATCATCTAAAACTGTTTCGGGAAGAATAATCAAACATCTTTGTATTTATGATCTTACGAACACAGTAATGGGAACTTTAGACTGAGGAAGGCGTTTCGTTGATAAATTGACCTGGAAAGCAGACGTTAAACGGAAAGCAATAAGAAGAAACAAACAGGAATAAAAGAACTAGTATACAGTATAGCCCTTAATCATCTTAAATAAGAAAATTTTGAACAGGTAGTTGATCCTGTGGAACCGCACCGGTGGTAGGTTTTTGCCCAACACAACCCCATTTATCTTTGCTGTGTAAACACTATCGACAAATTAATATCTTCAGAACACTGTTTAAATATTAATTCTGATAGATTGGCGGGTTTACCGAGTGATGTGAGAGTTTGTAATACGTGTGCCAACATGGACTGTAGGACGAATGGTAGATTTTGAACATTTTATACTGCAATCCGATAAATACACATCAGAAAAAGTCTATTTTCGGAAAAAAAAACAGTTTATTCTCCCTTTATTCACCAGTATGGGAACCAAATGACAGTAATATATATTTTTTTCGGGGGGGGGGGATTTCTTGAGGATTTTGAATTGCCCATTAATAATGGAAATAAGTTGTGTTAAGATAAATTATATATATCAGATGAGGCTGACAGTTGGAAAGTGTTACTGAGAAATCCAAGGATATTGTATAAAACTACTAGTAGGTGAGATATACCGCGCTTGTGGGTAAAAACATGCGCCAACACAAGCGCAGAAAAACCACAGTTATACACCACTTCTAGGCAATCCTATTGCCTCCCCCCCCCCCCCTCCCGCCTCTAGGCAATAACCTGCGAAGAAATACCAGTTATACCCCACTTCCATACAATCTTGTACTCCCCTCACTTCCGGGCAATGACATGCCCAGAAACATTGTAGGCCTACCTATATTCGTGGAGGAATAAACAAGATATACCCGACTGTCCGGCAGTGTCAATCGAACAAACTGCAAAAGTAACAAAACTAGAAAAGATGATTTTCTGCTTAGGAAATCAGTGTGTGTGTGTCTTGAAAACCTATTGGTATGACAATTTACAATTGATATTTCAGTACTACAGTGTATTATCGGCACAACAATGTACAATGGGTACTTCAAGTGCAAAAGTGTATGATCTGTACGACAATGTTATGGCTGTGTACAATGGGCAATTAAGTACTAAGTGCATGTTCGGTACGACAATGCTAAGACAGTGTACAATGGGTACTTCAGTACTACAGTGTGTGATCGGTACGACAATGTTACGAAAGTGTACAACGGGTACTTCAGTACCAGAGTGCATGTAGCTATTATGTTTCTGATGACAGAGTCAACCTTCAAACTTTATTGCATGTATAATATCTCTCACCCGGTGTCACCACCTATCAGAGAGCTGAACAAATCTGTCCGGTGTGCATACTTTCGAAGATATTGAAGATTTGAAATTTCAAATGCCCTTAATTTGCATAATTTAAATTTGTGCTGCCTTCGTTACCAGTTCATTAGATGCGTACCAGTCCATAACATAGGAGTAGAAGTTGGCATCTCTATCAATTATAGCTTTGAAGTTATTCAAGATTTAAATTTTCCAATGGTGCTATTTAGCATGATTTAAATTGAGGCAACATTTGTTTTTAATTCATTAGGTGCAAAATGGTCATCAAACTTCTAGTATAGGCTGGAATGACATCTCTATCTATTATACTTTTGAAGGTTCAGCATAATGTAAATTGCTACAACTTTCGTTTTAGATTCATTACATGTGCAATGGTCAATAACTTCCTAGTAGAAGTTGAAATGACATCTCTATACACAATAATTTTGAACATATTCAACATTTAAAATTTCAAATGCTGCTAATTAGCATAATCTATATTGATACAACTTTTGTTATAAATTCATTAGATGCACAATAGTCAATAACTCTGAAGCAAAAGTTGGAATGACATCTCTATCTATTATACCTTTGAAGATATTCTAGATTTAAATGCCCCTAATTTGCATAATTGTAAACATCTTCATTCCGCTGCATTAAAAGGCAAACCTCCTTGTATGGATGTACAGTCATGCCAAGTTTGGAGTTTCTATGTATAAAAGTGTCACAGAAAAGTGTCGGACAAATACACTAGTATAGAAGAAAGAGACAAAGAACTAGAAAAGATTTGCTTCGCTGCATATCTGTCGGGGTGCCTTCAAAATGAGAACAGTTTGAAATGCTACACTTTGTCATTGTTCAACATAATCTAAGTTTCTTGTATTTGTCTAATTTTTATAAAATAAAATGCTACAACTTTGGTTCTTGGTTCACTGGATGTGGCCATGTGACAAAGTTATAAAATGAAGTTTGAATGAAACTACTATCTATAATAGTTTTGAAGCTTTTCAAAATTCTAATTTTGTGCATTTGCCTAATTTGTACAAATTGAAAGCCTACAACTGAGGTTTATGGTTCATTGGATAGGGCTTTGCCAAAAACCCATAAATTTAGGTAGGAATGACACCTCTATCTATAATAGTTTTCAAGACATTTAAGATTTACATTTTGCATATTCACCTTATTTGCATAAATTAATATCCTACAACTTTGGTTCGTGGTTTATTGGATGCATCTTTGCCACAAACGTATAAATTGAAGTTGGAAGGGACATGTCTATGTATAATAGTTTTGGAGATATTCAACTTTGAAATTTTTCAAAGCCCCTTATTAGCATAATTTCAAATTCTACAACTTTTACTGTCCATTATATTGGTAGCTGTCTCAAACCTATATATGCACATTGAAATTTTGAGTATTTGAAATAGTTTGGAAATACGGAGTT
Organism: Hermodice carunculata; assembly: GCA_964020975.1. NCBI lineage: Eukaryota > Metazoa > Annelida > Polychaeta > Eunicida > Amphinomidae > Hermodice > Hermodice carunculata. The sequence continues at coordinate 59,458,117 of OZ026616.1, read as the reverse complement.
TTAAAATTTTAACTGCCCGGAATTTGCATGCTTTTAAACATCATCACCATTCCAAATGAGATGCACAATTTCACTGGTTAGGTCAGTGACCATAGCAAGTTTGGTGGTTTTCGGAAAAACAGTGCTTGGGAAAGTCTCCTGACCAACTTGGTCATTAAGGAAAAAAAAAAAAGAAAGAAAGACAGAAAATTCCAGTGATTATTTATACGGTGAAACCTCTTTATAGTGGGCACCCTTGGGACCAGAGAAAAGGCGACCTTGGGACCAGAGAAAAGTGCCCACTCCTGAGAGGGTCAGGCCTTCTGGGCAGTATGGATGAGTATATGTGCATGTACATGTACATTATTCATACATGTACATATACATGTACAGCATATACATATTATACTTCAAGGGGATGAGTATACATGCAATACAAGACTGTCTTTCTTCCTTAATCACATAAACAAATTTTAAGAGAAGCTGTCACGAAACTACCTGTGAACCGAGCCAAGCACTATACTGTCTCACTATTGGCTATGAAGAACAGGCTTCATCTTACTGTAGCTGGTTACAAGAAAACAAAGACATGAAAGTGTTCACTGAGATGATACAAATGCACACACTTTTTCAAAATTCACAAAGTTAAAAACAGTCATTAAGTACTGGAAGACCAGGCGTCACCACCAATCAGAGAGCTGAACAAATATGTTTGGTGTGCATACTTTAGCAGATATTCAAGATTTGAAAATTCAAATGCCCTAAATTTGCATAATTTAAATTTGTGTAGGCCTCAGTACCTATTCATCAGATGCGTACCACTCCATAACACAGGAGTCGAAGTTGGAATGGCATCCCTATCTATTATAGCTTTGAAGCTATTCAAGATTTAAAATTTCCAATGGTGCTACTTAACATAATTAGCATAATTGAAATTGCTACTACTTTTGTTTTTTATTCAGTAGGAGCGAAATTGTCAACAACTACCTGGTTGAAGTTGGAATGACATCTCTATCTATTATACTTTTGAAAATATTCAAGACTGAAAATTTTGAATGCTAATTATTAGCATAATTTCAATTGCTACAACGTCCGTTTTAGATTCATTACATGCGCAATGGTCAATAACCCCCTAGTAGCAGCTGAAATTACATCTCTATCTGTAGTTTTGAAGATATTCAAGATTTATAATTCCAAATCCGCTAATTAGCATAATTTAAATTGCTACAACTTTTGTTTTAAGTTCATTAGATGCGCAATGGTCAATAACCCTGTAGTATAAGTTGGAATGACATCTCTAATATACTTTTGAAAATATTCAAGATTTAAAATTTCAAATGCCCCTAATTTGCTTAATTTTAAATATTTTCATTCCTCTGCAAAAAAGGGCAAAGCGCCCTATATGGAGGTACAATCATGACATGTGTGGAGTTTCTATATATAATAGTGTCAGAGAAAAGTGCGGACGAATTCACCGGGAAAGGAGAAAGAAAGAACTTTAGGAAAAACAGAAACACTTTAATAATGAAGCCAGAACGCGAACGATAAACAATCTAATGTCAAAAAGTATTAAGGTGAGAAAAAGAAAAACTACCCGAATGTTGTGCCCTGTAATCACCCCGCCTGGTGCACTTACCCTAAGATCACAGCACCAGTCCGTTGAACTCACATATGCAAACTAATACACATAGTTGCTTTGCAAGCATCAATTTTGCGTTATGTGTGAACTTACCAGGTCGACAGCTTCGTATGAGGTCACGTTATGTAATAAGCGACCTCGTGCGCTCACTGAAGCCCAGCTATATTCGCTGAGCCAACTTGCGCAGAGCAGGTCAGATGTTGGAAACGTTTTAAGAGATGTAGAGCTTTACTCGGTCATCGGAAATATGATTTTTATCAAGCAGGCCCGTAACCAGGGGGGGGGGGGGGGTTCGAGGGGTTCAATCGAACCCCCCTTTTCAAACGAACCCCCCTTTTTATCAAACGACACCCCCCCAAGTAACATTGTGAAACTTATTTAAAGCCAGCCACCTAGTACACAGATGCAGTGAATGTTGATCATTGGCGCCCTTTTAATATCGCCGCTTTGCCTCATAGATATTTATCATTTAAAACGTCATATTCTTCAAAATAAAATATACTCACAATTGTGGAGCTCGTTTCTCATGTTTTAAATAATTTCTGAGCTTTCACTTGAAGCTACGCTGTCCTTTTGAATGGTAAAACGTTTAACTCTTTCAGGTTCATCCCCGTATTCAAGACTGAGTCAACAGCTATATAGTACACTTTGCATGACACAAACTTGAAAACTGTTGATCCAGTCTCGTTGTGCAGTACATGATTAAAAGCCCTGCGGAAAGCTGTTGACTTAGCCTATATTATTTTTCAAAAAATAAATCTAGACATAGGTCTAGCATAGTATACATATATCATATTAAAGAGTACTAGCTCTATGAACGATTTGATATATGTGCCTATTTAATATGTTGGTCTTATATAGCCATTAGATATACATGATGGATCTCATTGAAATGCTCAAATATCACTGGATGTATTCGTTGGAAAGGTCTTTTCACGAGGAATACAAATATGAAATTGTTATATTGATATTGTATCATCACTGAGGGTCCGTATATATACGGACTCAGACTGCAAAGTGTTAACTTGATTCTTCATGATGAAAGGCATAGCCTCTTTTCTTTATGATGGAAGCCATAACTCATTTGTTCATGGTGGAAGCCACAGCTACTGTGTTAATTTGAGAAAAACTTAGGAAAAAATTCTCTTCAAAAGCTGTCCTCGGTACATGTGACAGCAATGTGATTGTCACTGAGTGTGAAATGTATCTCAAAATTCACAAGGCAGTCTAGGACACACAAAAGTACATATTCATATTGATAATATATATAGTATTATACTTTATTAATCTAAAGGGATAGTCTAATTCTGAGTTCTGAGTTCTGAGTTCTGAGTTCTATCTCATCAGAATTATAATGAACTAGCCGTATACCCGTGAAAATCACGGGTTTTTTGAAAGAAAGATCAACCGTTTTGATAATATTCATTGTAATGTAGGCTGATTCACGGGAAATGAAGACAAAAAAATAAAATCTTTGATAGTAGTAGGGGTAATCATTATTATGGCGTTCAAACAAATACAAAATTACATGTGGGCCTACAGGTAGATCTATATTAAGAATCACTCATTTCAAGATTTCATGGAAGACTGTATTTCAAAGTTGTGCAACCAAATAATATTGGTTTTGATTATTTTTAATATTAAGTCCTTGTAATCGCTCCCACTGTATGCCTACATGGAAAATGGAAAGCTGAAAGTTGTGTTTTCCCGCATTTTTTACCAAAGTCAGATTGCGTGGGGGGGGGGGGGGGGGGGGGGTCTTTCTGTTATGTCGGGCTAAGGCCTGCACGTCAGACGGCTAAAAATGCGTTTTCGGCTAGTGTTCACGTTTACTGTTTTCAAGTGGAATTTCAAAAATTATTTAGAAGCATAGGCCTATATATAACATAGACCTGCATGTAGGCCCTACAACTGACCTTTACATAGGTCCTACATTTTCATCAAACAAAATGCAAATAAATTGAATTTGTCAATGAAACCAAATAATGAAAGATAGTTATTAATGTTGCACTTAAAAAAACTAACTTTATGCAAGAAAATGTATATTATGTGGACAATGATCGGCTATGCACGCAAATTCAGTAGACTTGTAGAGCTCCAGGGCCTAGTGCCTATGTAGGCCTAGGCTTACATGTAGAAGTCAGAAACAACTCGCTGCGATGAACGCTAGGTGGCTCTCTATCTACGTCGCTTGTCCTTATATAATGACGTCATTCAAAATACAAAAGATTTGCCCTAAAAAATCGATTAATTGCCGATATTTATCGATTGGCCCAACGAAATGAAAAACGGTGAGAAAACCACGCTCAGGGGGCCCAGGGTAACACATGGCCCGAACTTCAAGGCATTTCATCCAGTAGTTTTAAAGTTTTTCTATACAAAGCTGTGTATTATAATTTATATATAGATATCGCTGAAGTAAATCACTTCAATATTTTTTGCCGTGAAATAAGCATATATGAAAGACAGAAAGTAAGGGCAAAACCCCCCTCAGATTGCAGGAAATGCTGTTTTTAGGGGTTCTTTTTTGAAAAATTTCCCGGGGGAGCATGCCCCCGGACCCCCCTAACACAGTTTCGCGCCTTCGGCGCTCGCCAATGTCACTTTATCATTGCAAGACGAACCCCCCTTTTCAAAAGGCTGGTTACGGGCCTGTCAAGGACAATGGATTCTGTTTTTGTTTAATATCTGAAGCTCCTATACACCGGCAAGTGACCGCAAAAGGGAAGGGACTTAATTTTGTTTCAACAGATGCATGAGGATGTAGGATATACAAGAAATGGGGAGACGCGTTCGGCCATGGAATGGAGAAAGAGGTAATTTTATGTGCCTTTTTTTTTCTTGTGTGTTTCCAAGTGTAAATGATACGCATTAGGTGTTCAGGACAAGCCGAACCGTATTTATGAACCGGACAGTTAACGTGCTGAGTAAAAATCTCGGAAAAACAACTGAATGACACAACATACACAACCTAACGATATCGCTTTTCCCCAAGTTTTCACGGTCTCGCGTGTCCACTTGTAAACTTTGTGTGTTTCAAAGGATACGAGCCAAAAGTAATCAATGTCTGTGTAATATATACTATAGTGTACACCCAAGGTAATAAACAGTGTCACGGTTCAGTGGCACGCACTGTCGAGTCATCCTTGTGGATGTATACTCGGGTGTATACTCAAGAGGCACGCCTTTTAATTATGCTTTATCAACAACCCCGACCAGATTGGTATACAAAATGGAACATAACTCGCCGCATGCATATTGATTTCCCGCCATAAAGGCTGGTCATATCACTGTCACAGACAGGGCCATATGCTCATTTCTCACAAAGTTAGCGTTTTTGAGAAATTTTAGTTCACAAATTGTTATACTGTTATCCATCTGGTACTTTCCGAGCTACATATAAGAAAAAAATGCCATGTGCTTTTAATAAGTATTATTTATTTCCAAAATATTAGTAATATCCCGCTTGTCCACACGGTTCCGACCCGTATCTCGCCAAGCGAGACAAGGCAATCAGGTAAGCAATTGTAGCGGGAAATTAATATGCATATCCCGTAATTTTTACAATTCTACAAAAAACAAAACAACCCCCCCCCCCCAAAAAAAAGTGGATAAGAGTAATATATTTCGTAGCTATTTGACATTTGACATGGAGCAGTAACTAGATCTAATATTTCAAGTACGGGGCTGTCAATTATTCGGCTCTATTTGTTCCTTGTAACCCTGTCCGTTTAAGAAAGAAGCAAAATTTACGCGGGTATGCTTTCCTCCTGTCAAAATAATAACACAATCCTCTTTTTTTTACCTGGTCACCTGAAGGAATGTTGAGTTCAAGTGTTTTGAAAAGTTGATGGGTACTGAAGGAAGTCCACGCCGCAGTTGCAATATGTCCATAGTTTGGTTGACTAACTGCGATGTATCGTCCTCTATGTTTCGTTGAAGAAGACAACGAACCCTAAATCCAAAAGTTTTTCCAAACCTTTTACACTAAAATGATGCACAGATCGACCCCGGAAATAGATTGAGGGTATGACCCACAACCCAGTTTTAGGATCCTGTTACCAGACTGGAAACATAACGTGCCAGAAAGTATGTTTGTTTCTCCGGCAGAGAGCAAGAAAATACGAAAAACTTGTTGATAACATTCTACAGTGAATATCGTTTCTTTCAGAGCCAGCTCACCGCAAGTACAGTTCGATAAGTAGCACGACCACTGGTGCCATATACTTATGCGGTGTATCCATTGTGGTAATACATCGTAAGCTAACAGAGCAGCGGAGCCTATCATATCGCGAAGATGTTTTAACGGGGATTTCCATGATTTTAAAGCAGCATGTATGTTTTCACTGGAAAATTCTGGGAAATTACGCTTCACATAAGCCCGAAAGTTACTTTTTCTCAGACTCAGCGAAAGATAACCATCATTACATTGGGCCAGACTCGCTTAATCAGCTAGCGATAAATACCCAATAATGGTCAATAAACTGACTGCATTAAGCTGGCCTAAGCTTAACTCTTTCACCGCTGCATTTCTACACAGGTTAGCCTCTGACTGCTAAATTTCAGTAAGTCCAACTGGTCACAGTCCAGTGATTTTTAGATTTTTTATGACTTTTTTCCCTTTTCAGCAAAATATTTTTAAAAATTCTTCTCCAAAACCACTTGGCCAATTGATTCAAAATTTGATTCGAACACTTGACGGGAGGGCTGTCAGAGTAACACAGTACATGAGTGACTTTATCCTCTTTCATAAAGTAACACGGTCAGTTAGGTGTATTTAACTCTACAGATGATAACTTGAGACCTGGACTTAAAGATTTGCCATGGTTATAATTCTGTTTGAGGGCTACTTAGACAGTACATCAGTGACCTTCACCTCATTCCCAAGGTCATAGGACAACTGACATGAAATTTACCGTTCACTTGATAAGTTGAAATCTGTTTTGAGTTAGGACCTTGATGTTACACATGTAATGGTTCTCTGTTAAAGTGACACTTAGACGCTCCATGAGTGACATTGACCTCATTTTTGAGGTCACAGTACCACATACACGAATTTTTAATTTTCACTTTAACTTGATAACTACTCAAACTGGGACCTTGATGTTGCTTGTTAGTGTTCTTTCATGAAGGTCAGACTTACTCAGTACATGGGTGACCTTGATCCTATCCCCAGGTTCACAGAGCCCCAAGTGTGATGGATCTGCAGGTCAGCTGAGCATGGGCTATTCACACAGCCCTCTTGTTATACAATGGAAGGACTTTTGCTCATTTAAGGACATCTGAAAAAATACCAGTCTGCAAGGATAAATTTACAATAAATGTAAAAAGGTGAGGTATAGCATCAGGCAGAGATTTGACCACTTTAGCATTGAATGCATCCCAACCTAGGGATGAATCATGCAATGATATCATAATAATATGTACATCATCTTCGACCACTGTGTAAAAATAAAACGAGGGACAATATTCGCATTTTAAAAAGTAATGATGACTCTTTGTCGGATTCAGGAATTTGTCAGCTAAATTAGGTTCCACATTTATAAAAACAAGAGGCCCATGGGCGTAAGAACTTTATATACAATGTACTTAAGTGCAGTTGTGATCTACAGGCTCAAGTCTCTTTGCCATTGATGTCCAAGCTACACACTGCCATTCCAAAATCACATCTTCCAAATTCAATTATGGGTCTACTGACCTAACAGAAAAGATTAAGGTCACGTATGTTAAATCCGGTATCAACATAGGGCATGATTTATATATTCTATAAACTTGGAATGTCAAATTCATTTATTTTTCAAGATATGGAATTTTTTATCGTTCAAGACATTTGAACTCATAATTTTGCGTCAAGGTATAGGTGGTGCCACATTCATACAAATGAGATTTTGACCCTTCTACAATCCCACTAAACTTCCTTAAGGTCCACAAAAATTAAGGATGCACGACTGGTCACAAAATTTTTACATTTTGATCTATGTGTTACATAATACTATAGATGGCCCCACCAAAATTGACGTTGACGTAGATTTTCATACAGTTTGTTTGTCCTTAAAGTTTGTTTGTCCTTAAAGTTATATGGGCCCAACTGAAAAACTGTAGGGCACACAGCTTTCACAAGATGACCCCTTTACTACAACTGGCCATTTGACCGTGACGCAGATTAAAAACTGTTATGTTAAAAATTAGGTGCCCCGATTCGAGCTTTCAATATACTGTCTGTTTGACCAAAACAGGTAATGGCCTTTCGAGTCATTTCAGAAAAACAATAAACTCAGACAAGTACTAGATAATCTGGTACCAATGTTAATATCTTTTATGCATTGTTTGTGTTTCAGTGCCTCTGCAAACCAACTACCACCATGGTGTTTAAAGGGATATAGTTGTCTTGCTATTGTGAGAAAAAATTTCCCCCTTTTTGGCACAAGAACAACGTTTCTTGGCTCAGGACATTCTTGTGGAAGTACCAAGATAGGTAGATTCATAAAAAAAATAAATATTAGCTTTCATACGTGAAAATTTTATCATTGGAAGTAGAATAAAAAAGGAATAAGATCCTTTTTTAATAAATGCGCAATGATCAAGAATTTTAAAGATATCTAAAACTCGATTTTCTATATTATCTGTGGAATGTTCTGGCTTTGCCATTGATAGTAAAAGTGTGACCAGTGAGACCCCAGATCTCCTGGTGTGAAGGCTGTTCCGGTTGACTGAGCTCATGCTACACTGCATTTTACACACTGTTCATGACATTCTTCTGATATAAAATAACACGGCTGAGGGAAAAAACCCGATACGGTAATTATATGTTAATATGTATGAAATGTTCACAAATTCTTGTAACTTTTGTTCCAGTTGAATGAACACAGAAAAGTAAATCTGGGATGGTTCCTTATTGATACACGGACAGCTAGCTGTTGGCTCACTTATAAAGTTATAATTTTGACGTAAAACTACTTTGAATTAGAACTCATATTATCAATCAATCAATCAATCAATGAAGGAATCAATTAATTCGTTGTTGGACTTTATTTTTTCACAAAGTTATTCTATGAAATAATCTTTGAAAAACAACTCCAAGTTATAAGTAAATGGGTACTTTGTATTTTCTATAATAGCGAAATAAATATAATTATTTATGATAATATTAATAGTTATTTTTATTTGATCAAACCCTTTATTCTTATGTTCACCAGCACTGGTAGTCGCCTTGATTTGACTTCTTTTGTTTGCTTACTAACGAGGCCCAACATTCAATAAGATACCTCTACAAAAAAAGTGATAATGAGTCTTAAAAAGCCATATTACATGTGGCAACTTTATTCAGGAAAATAAAGTTATAATGTTATACGATACAACACTTCTATTCCCAATTCTGACCAGACAGGTTAATTCTCCGAATAGTGGACCACTCGAACTTTGGCGAGGTGGGACTTGATACAGGTTGCTGTATTTATATGTTACAGTAGCGATTGTGATTATTCATGTACTTTTTATTATGGACCTCAAGGTTCAATTAAAACCCGCTTAATTGAAATGAATAAACACTCACAACTCCACACCAAGAGGATTGCAGCAGCTCTTTGCACGATGACCTCTCCACTCCGCACTTCCCAGGAGGTAGGTCATTGTCTGGCACTGGCGGAGTGTTGTCATCAAAGTGAAATTGACATGTGTTCTTGTTTCTTGAGATTCTCTGCCGCTCCCCCCCCCCCACCTTTCATGGCAGTGTGCCTTGTTTATCTTTCAACACATTTTGGGTCATAATTTCCAGCAAATTATAGGTAGCACTACTATTATCTCATACAGTCGAAATTTGGCCTCCAAAATCCAACTAAATTTAATAAAAAGCTATCAAATATTAAGGATGCTGGAGTGGTCACAAGATTTTCACATTTTGACCCAGATATTACATTATACTGTAGGTGGTGCCACCAATATCGAACTCGGCCTCGATTTTCTTACACTTGACAAGCTCTGAAAGTTATGTTGGCTTAGAGTGAAAAATATGGACTGTATCACGCTCACAAGCAAAAAGTTTATGGACAATTCTAGACAAATGGAACAACGGACGGATGGACAGACATGAGTAACACCATAAGTTCTGCAACCTATGGTCAGTGGAGCTAAAACTATTGAAATAATTTGCATAATCCTACTGTTTGAATCTGTCATTAACTAAAGTAGTTCTATTTGTAGCAATAACATTATTTATAATTTTCCATAATTTGGATAAGTTTTGTTCGTTACTATCAACCGTATTGGTATATGCTTTCCAGCAATACGCAGCCAGTGGTTTAATTTTTTCCTATGTGCCTTGTATTTTACAAATTTTGCTTCTTTGTTATATTTTGCAAGGTGATACCTTAAATGAAGTTGTCTTTTCTGCCTGTTGATTTAATTAAGCCAGCTGGTTACCGAGGTTTATTGAACCTATGGTCAGACTTTCTCAATTTAGTACTGATGTATTTTGTGTATGGATCTGGAAACAAAAAGAAAGCTCATTGCCGCATTAGCATCAGAGTCTAGAGTTGGAAGAAGTTTGATTCGGTCTGATCGTAAGAATAATAAGACTGTGCATTATATGCAGCTATTAAATGAATAGGCTGGGGGATCTATGCTAAGACCTTATGGGTCGCCATCGCATAGGCCTCCCTAAAAGTCACGTTCACGTTGATGTGATCAATTCAATCTAGTGTTTCATCGGTCTTTTTCACATATAATTAATGGTGATAGAAATATATACAAGTATGAATATATTGATCATGCTGTTAAATAATCACGAGCTGTTTGCATTAAGACAGATGTAGGAATAAGCAATATTGTATATAATATCATAATTATTTATGATGTAGCTTTTAGCGTATTGTGCAAATCATTTCAAAGAATGCGTTCTAATTTTTTTCATTACTATTTCAAGTAAGCGTTTGTCATTAATTAAAGATGGTAATTTGTAACGGACACATAATCCACGTTATTGCATTCGTGTTATTTACTGACATAGATGGATTTAGGATGGGAATTTCTGTATGTGGCTATTCCATGTGATTCATTGGTCGATTAGTACACCTAGGAATATGAAGTGCTCAACTCTTTCAACTGGTTCGCTATGTGTCGTAATTTCAGGTATTTAGTTAGGAAGAGCATCCATTCTTCAGTCTTGTATGGAAAATCATATATTTAGTTTTACTCACATTTAATTGTATTTGTGTCTTTTTGCCCAGAACCACTTCCTAGTAGTCAATATCCTATTCCGCAGTCCGAACTCTTTACTCTCCATAAGCTAACCTGTCCCTGTCTAACCTATATACATATGGAATTACTATTGTCCATATTGCACACACACGTTCGTCTGTAAAATTTTGACATAGGCTGTATCAGCCCAAATAAATTAAAGGGTCTTCAGCGGGTAACTACTCAACATGTTTCGGAGCCTTTTACCCGTACATGTCTCTCTGAGTAGCGGCTCCTTGTCTAAGCTAAACATTCAGCAAAGACAACCCACATAATAAAGAATAAATATGAACGTGGCAAATGATGAATTAGCTAAATACGTGAAGTTTTGCTTATAAATGCAGAGTTTCATTATGAAAGAAGAATACCTGTCAAACAAACCATAATTACTAAATTTGTATAGTACAGGTTGAGATAAGAACATTTTGACTTACCCCTGAACCAATATGTACCGTTTCTAGCTGGACAGCTTATCCTAGTTAAACCACCCGCCAGTGTATAACTGAAGTGGAAACAAGCTGGGGCCTTATATTCAGTCCCAGTGATAGTAAAATAAACAGTTGCAACTAGACCACCTGTACAAACCAAGGGAAATCCCAACAAGTACTGCAACAATGGACCAGAAATGTAAAACAAACTCTGTGATGACACCTACCCCTCAAACAATCAAGCACTATTTAACTGCCAACCCTGAGTCAATGTATCAACTTAATGTGTCAGGGTTGTGACATTTGAGGAAATACTGTCAATTTTGAGTAAATGTGCATTTAGGCATGTCAGAAAAGAATGAAAGTCATTAGCATTTATGTCAAAAACGTGTTATCAAAACAGTTTTTCTTAACAGGATTTTGAGTACAATTAGGCAAGCTTGTAACTGTCGTCAGTAGCTGCTTGCAACCTATAGCCCCTGGGGGTTTGAACTAACAGAAAACAAGCTAGCCTAAAATGTCTGAAAGGTGAACATTAAAACAAAATGATGCCAAACGATAAAGTTAAGTAGCAAATCAGACAAGTCTAAAAACTGTAAATTATTGTAGCCAAACTTTCTAATAATCTTTGGATATTAACAGCTAAATTATAGGGCAAGTCGGAAAAGAATGAAAGTCATTTGTATTTAAGTCAAGAAAATGCAGTGAAAATATAATATTTCTAAAACCAGATATCAAGCATAATTAGGCAAGCTTGTAACTGTCGTCAGTAGCTGCATGCTACCTATAGCCCTGGGGGTTTGACCTAACAGAAAACAAGCTAGCCTAAAATGTCTGAAAGGTGAACATTAAAACAGAATGATGCCAAACGATAAAGTTAAGTAGCAAAACAGACAAGCCTAAAAACTGTAAATTATTGTAGCCAAACTTTCTAATAATCTTTGGATATTAACAGCTAAATTATAGGGCAAATCGGAAAAGAATGAAAGTCATTATTTGTATTTAAGTCAAGAGAATTGCAACGAAAATGTAATATTGTTTAACCAGATATCAAGCACAGTTAGGCAAGCTTGTAACTGTCGTCAGTAGCTGCATGCTACCTATAGCTCTGGGGGGTTTGACCTAACGGAAAACAAGCTAGCCTAAAATGTCTGAAAGGTGAACATTAAAACAGAATGATGCCAAAAGATAAAATTAAGTAGCAAAACAGGCAATTCTCAAATCTCTAAAATTATTGAAGCCAAACTTTCTAACCATCTCGGGATATTTACAGCAAAATTTGTAGAAATATTTGACCAAAAGTACATCTTTGAATCCTCTTGACTCAAGTTTATTGTAAATATAAATTTGGTTCTAGATGCAAAGACCTGAAATTTAGAACAAATACGACCAAATCTCAAAATCTGTGACAAAAACGTATTATATCCAATAGTTTCCGAAATATTACTGTCCGGGAAAGGATAATTAACCACTTCAAAGTTAAACTCATCTATTTTATGATAGACTTTAATACAAAACCTGTCATTAGTGACCTGAATATCCAAGTCCAAAAACACATCTCTGAAACCATCTGAATTGTTACCCTCCAAAGGGATATCTTTTGGGTAAATTTCTTTAGCAATTTCACTAAAATTTTGTACATTTATGCAAGCAATGTCATCAATATATCTTGCGTTGTTTGATAATTTTGTAGCCATTTGAAAGTCCTTTTTCATCAATTTATTCATATACTTAAATTCAAGCCATGTTGAATATAAATCTGCCAGTAAAGTGGAGCAGTTGCTACCCATTGGAATGCCTTTTATTTGTTGAAAAACCAATGGTCTGCATTGAACAAAAGTATTATCCAAGAGCAATTTTAAAGCATCTATCAAAGTTTCAACAGTGTAAGATTTAACGTGACTTTTTGAATATTTATTGTGTGACCAATATGCTTTCTTTGTATATGAATCAATATTCATGTATGGTTTACCATTATGTCTAAACATTTTGCTAATTAATTCTGAAAGTGAACTTTTGACTTCATCTATGGCTAGATTTGTGTACAGCGTAGCAAAATCAAAACATTTGATATTTTTTGCCTTTATATCTTTGATTATAGATACAAACTCGGAAGAATTGTTAACACTCCAAAAACAATTTATTTCACAGTTTCTAGAAATTGCATTACAGTATTTACGAAAATGATTCCTAATTGCAGTCAAACACAATGTTACTTCTTTTGATGATTGCTTTGTAGTACATTTTGCAGCACCAGCTATGAATCTAGATTTAAAAGGGATTTTATGTAATTTGGGTATCCGGAACAAAAGTGGAACAGAGGAGTCCTCTTCAGAAATTTTGATAATAAAACTCCTTTTCATCTCATCTTTATGTGCATCTATCAAATTATCAATGGATTGTTTGTGTAATTTATAAACGTCATTTCCTCTTATGTCTGAAATATTGTTTATACCAAGTTCCTTTTTCAAAACATCCAGACAATATTTTTTGCAGATGATCCCAAAATTGTTACCTGCCTTATCTATGTAAGTGACTACAAATCTATCTTGTAGTTCTTTGACTGCTTTAGACACTTTAGGCTGTTTTAGATTAACCGTATTGAAATTCTTAATGTGGGATTTGTAACGATAAATTCTATTTCTAAAGATTCTTTTCAAGTTTGATAACCATCCTTCAAATTTCTGAAATTCCATTTTTTCTTTCTTTGCCCATTTCATACAGTAGGAATCGAGTTCATCACATGTATCCTGAAAAATACTGTCAATATTCAACTTGGGACATATTCGAAATTTTGTACCTTTTTTCATCATTTCTTTTAAACCTGAATTTTGTATTATATCCAAGTTACCTGTAAATACATGTTTGTGGTGTGCATCAACAAAATTAGAATATTTACTATTGGACATACAGTCACAATTTTGATTTGCTGCGATATCCTCAAGAGTAATTGAAGCCAGAAATTTTTTGTAATTCATGATACTTTGTCCAATATTGTTGCCATATTTATAGGAAGTGATGGGGGGATCTTTTATTTTGCACTCCTTGGGAATCATGTTACGAACAAATTTCAATTTGAAAAGGGACTGAATGTTCAGTGAGTCAATGATTTTGTGTTTGAAAGGAATGCTGCAAAACATTTGATCAAATTTTTTCTTATTAGAATCTGGTTTCCGAATAGTTGTTGTGTAAGCATACACAATTTCACAAAATTTTGCGGAAATGTGTGTTCTGAATCATTAAGACCCAAATATTCATTTATTTTTGTTGTGTCTCGAAATGATGGTGCTTTAAGAGCTTTATGTAATTGATCAATGCCATTGGAGAAAGCCTGTAGTAAATTTTCGACAAGGTCTTTTGTATCCACGTTCCTACATTTCCGGTTTTTCCGTGATTTTCTTTGTCCATGACTTCTTCTTTTTCTTTGAATACCAGCCTGATTATTATGAAAAAGTGTGTGACTTCTGTCAAGAGTTGTAAAGTCCAAATTCCTAACATTCTGTCATTGAGTCCATAAGGAAAACCTGAATTAAGTGTTTGATCCAAAAATCTTCCATTTGTAATAATTTCCTTGTCTCAACATAACTGTCTTGGTCTAACAAATTTGGCTCTATGTAATCAATAATTTGTATCCGGCAATCCAAATGTGAATGTTCCGCAGAATTGAAATGGTTATACAAAAAAGTGTTTAACTTGTGATTTTTAATTGTAGTTTTATGACCACTGATTCTCTTTTTAACTGATTTAGTAGTTAGGCCCACATATTCTGATTTTTAAGGAAAATTTGACTGTTGTTAGTTTGTTGTTTCCGTTCATCGAAAGTGACGTATTCTGTGTTGCTCTATGTTGAAACTTACAGACAGTACTTAAATCAGATGACTGCAGCAATTAATGACAATCACACGAGCCATTTTTAAATTGTGCGATTAATAACACTGCGTATGGATAGGCATGAGGACGTGCTTGGGAGAGATGTTCTGACTTTGTGTGGAAAATTGGCCCATGATTGGAGATATCAGTGTAGAAAATACCATCAAAAGAAGTTGTTGACGGACCAAGGATATTTGTAAAAATAACATAATTGTACCTGTACTCTCAGTAATTCTGCTGGTTCTGTTGATAGATGGGAGAAAAAATATCATGAATAATTTCCATAAAGTGAGGCGTCCGTGGATGTGTATCTTGAGTTCAAAATATCAATATTGAAATCACCCATAATTTTTGTTCTTGTAAACCTGAATAAGGTTCATCAAATATAGCAGTAAATGGTTCGATTTATTCATATTTGCACCAGAGGGTCTATATTTAAGACCTACAGAAAAATTATCCTTTGAATTATTTGTCTCCGATGTTAAATACACTGCATCATTGGTGCAGTGGTGCATCACAATTTAGTTGTGGTAGTCCAATTTATTCTATGTTTGGGGATTTATTATCCTTTTTCAGCGTGAAATTCAAAAGTAGTAGCTCACCGTGAGTTCCTTCTTGAGAATTTTGTTTGGGTCATGTGATTAACAGTTACTGCAGATCACATGACCTAGACATTGTCGAAACTAAGCTGTGATGCACCTGCGTCAGTGACGTAGAGCATTATCCTTATAGACAAAATAAAATGTGACTGGGAACAACTACGTCGAACAAAAACATGGCAGACGACGTCGGCACTGAGAGTAGGCCCAGGACATGTTTTTGTGATGAACACTCGACTAAACATAGAATAAATAAAATTTAATATGGCTGAAATTTAGTCATGAGTGATAGTTGCCACCAGCAGTGACTCCGAATGAGAGAAAATTGTCAATGAAGTCATTCTCGCCCCGGAATGATTCTCTATATTCTAAGTGAAGAGCCAGCCACTTGCACATGTCCATAAGGCTTTAGCATACATCTTGCCCTGTGTCTGAACTTACCTCTGGAACTGTTTGCAGTTGCTGTTTGTGCTCTGCATGGAAGAAATAGGCCCAAATACTGCGAGTGTAATAACTAATGGAACCAGTAATTCAGCCAATGAAGCCACCAACTCCAGGTAAGAAAGTGTTCCTTTCAAAATGACTAACCTCCTTGTTGCTTTCCCTATATTCAACAAAAAATAGACCTAATCATTGTAGATGACAGAATCTTGCCCATGAATTGTTTTATAAACTTTTATTATAACTGACGGGAAGCAACAAATAACCAGGTCCAAGATCAGCAGCAGGGGTACAAGTCAATTTGAAGATCAGGGGCCAATGTCAGAGGTACCCAAAATGACTTTACATAGTATAAAAGTGGAGGTCATCAGCAGCAATAAATATTGCACCCAGCAGCAGAGCCTTGACCTTAGCCTGAGTTGCCATTCCAATTCAATCCTTAGATTAGGGACACAGTATGGCACCATAGGTCATTTAAGCTGGTTTCCATGCACCCATCTGTGCTTTTCCAGAGCCCACATAAAAATTCCATGGGTCGATCCAATGGTTTAACATGGCCTGCTCTAAATATGCCTTTATATGGAAATTATGGGTCTCACATGGAACATTATATAACATCAACAGCTTAGAGTATGCCGAAGCAGTCACACACATACACCCCCCCACACACCCCCCCCCCACACAAAATGTCCTGACAAAAAGACAACAGCCAGATAGGTGCAAAAGGTGTGTCTAGTATTGGGGTATCTATGGGCTTTATAAAGAGGCCATTACACTTCTGGGATCAATGTGAATGCACAATGCTGCGGCGTATGGGTCAGCCACAACTGTCTGATTATGACAGGGGCAGAATCATTGGGATGTTGGAAGCTGGTCGATCCCAGCGGGAGTTGCCAGGATAATGAGGTGATAAGACTATTGGTAAAAAGGTGGTGGGACTGTTAACAGGAAACCAGAAGATGCAAGAGGAAAGCAGGATCTGAGCAACTAAGATTGTCAGATGGAATGCTGTCCGCTACTTGATCCATTATGTGAAGAGGCATAGGCCCCTTTCCACTGAAAGCTATTGTCACAGCTGTGCCAGACCTGCAACATCAGAGCATCTTAGTCTCTACCATAAACAAGAGACTCGTGTTGGCCATACTGAGGGCATACTGCCCTGCCATTGGCATCCCTCTCAGTCCCGCACACAAGATAACACGTACAGTGGTGTCAGGAACATATAGCCTGGACCAGAAGGCAATGGAATAGCGCAATGTGGTTGCATGAATCGCAATTCTGCTTGGATTTCCATGATGGAAGAATGAGGATTCCATGTATGCTTTCTGAGAGGTTTGTAGAAGGATGTGTGGTTGAACATGACCCCTATACAGGAGGCAGTATCATGGTGTGAGGGGGCTATTACAGGAATAGGGAGAAGAGCTCTCATCAGCATGAAAGGGACACTAACAGTCCAGCGCTACATGGATGAGATTGTGCCCTCAGTTGCCAAATGGATCCAACAATATCCAGGGCTACTGTTTCAACAGGATAATACATGACCACACACTGCCCAAGTCAGCATGCAGTATGTACAACAACACGATATCCCATTTTTGCAATGGCTAGCCCATTCTCCTAACCTGTCGAGCATTTGTGGAATGTGTTTGGCCATCAAATCAGGGTTGAGTATGAAGAACCCACAGCCATCCAGGACCAAGTGGCACTGAGGATCACAGGCCACCTGAATCAGATTTCCCAGGCTGTAATCACGAAGCTGACAAGCAGCATGCCAAGGTGGATCCAAGCTTGCTTACAAGCAAAAAGGTCCTTTAAAGGATCAATATTTCCTCCCAAAACATATGTGAAATGCAATGGTATAATAAAGGAAACAAACTCTCCACACACATCCTTATAACACGCGCATAAGGATGCATAAGCGGGTGGGGTTTCATCTTTTTTACAGCAGTATATAGCAGAATTTTTATTTTGTGCTATGTGAAAAACTAAACAAAACTGGAATTTTTTAAATCTTCAAAACTAACATACAAAGAGATGCCACTGAATCTTCAATTAGTTATAGGCATAATCAATGAACAGCGAACAATAGTAGGAGTATTATAATTTATGCAAGTTTTGAAGACAAACAGTTTTGCTATGAAGCAAATCTTATATTTCAATTCATGTCTTTAAACTTCCATGTGATACATGGGTCGGAAAAGAGTTTCTAGTGTAAAACATATTGCAATGAACCACACTCATATTGTCCCTTTGGCCTGTGGAGCTCGACAGTGTTCCTGTGAGAGTCTCTATCAGTACTAGCACATATATTCTTGGTATCAAAATCGGAATACTATGTGGTACAGTTCCTTACTTTCTGTTGGTGCTGATAAAACACCCCAGCCCTTTCAACTTGTCAAAATGTTGTCTGGGCTTTAATAAAGACACCAGCGATATTTGCCCATACAATGTTGGATTTATGACCGAAGCCAAAGGTAAAACGAACACAATAAAAATGGTAACCAACTTTAAACCTTGTTCTTGATATTCTATCTGAAAAGCTAAAATAAATCCTATTAAAGACAAATATATTATTAGGGTGATTAGTATTATTGATAACAGTCTTTTTAAAATCTTAGTATTGCGCCTAACGGATGTAAATTTGCTGGCATTTTTCTTAATAGCGAGTAAACAGGCAACATGCCCACAGATTATCAAAAGAAATCCGAACGTAGTGCAAGATGATACAAAGATTTGAAACAGAGCATTAAATTGAGAGGAAAGAATCAAAGGGGAGCAAAGTGATGATAGGCATGGATGACTGATTTGAAAAGTGTTGTGCCACGATAAAATTACATTCACGTTGAATAATAATGAAAAGATAAAACAAAGGTGAGCTGGGTGTAAAACGTAAGAATACTGCCAGTGTCTCGATTTGAAAACAAAAATAACGCCCATCAGTCGCTGAATCGTTAAAAGTGAAACCATAAAAACAGAACACACCACGGATAAATTAGATAATATGCCTGCAGTTTTACACCATGTACTCAAGATCCATATTCTATGGAATGCCATATATTGTGACCCATACAACCAGTCAAACAATCCAAGAATACAGAGGTACACACCCAAAAATCCATCCACAACAGAAAGGTATGTTTGTACTGAGATACGTACCATTGACACTTGTCTGTGCAAATTTATTGTTGTACACAAAGCATTCTGTGAGATACTGCCCAATGCAATTAACCAAAATATTAATTTAAAATTGCCCTTTTCAATTAACATGCAGCATTCTTGTTTTTTCTGGACGTAAGGAACGCACAGCGTAGTTTTGATTGAGAGGCAGCATACCTCCACTTGGTCTGTGTAGAGAATTTTTAAATTGGAAGTAGGCTTAAAAATATTTACAGGGATATGGCGAATATTGTTGTTTGTGATTTTAAGGAGTGTTATATGGTAAAGGTGTTGAAAAGCGTTTTCAGAAAAGATTACAATTTCATTTCTAGAGAGATCAAGAGCATTTAATTTCCGCAATCCATCAAATGCGTGTGATTTTATTATATTTAATTTATTTTTCTGAAGATACATTGTATGCAAGGAGGCCATTGTAACGAAAACTGAAGAAAGCATAACGCTTATTGCGTTTCCTGATAGCTTCATTTTTTTAAGATTTATGAGACCAATGAATGTATGCCTTTTAACAACTGTAATAAAATTGTGTCGCAAGTCAAGTTCCAGCAGACATTTGCAATGCATGAATGTTTTTTCACCAATATAGATGATACAGTTATGACTGACGTCCAAGAAAATGAGAATTTGGTATATTTTCAGGTCACGGAAGTTGAGGTTTTTTAGTAAGTTTGCAGAAAATATAATAGCCCTTGTTAAAGACGACAGATAGGGCAGTAGTATCATGTTTGCATTTTTGCATTCGAGGGTGTATCCTAGACAGTAGCACTGGGTCGGACATCGAGTAATAAAACATATTTGCTCATCATCAAAATGTTTTAAACAGTCATACACACGATTGCATACTTCTGATGGATGCATGCAGGGTGGTCCTTCCCTGCAAACAAAATAAAAGGTGCAATTTGTATTGGTGCATGAAGTTTCGTCTTCCCCTTTTTGACAGTCCCACATGTTGTCACAAACTCGTCTCACTGGAATACAGTATGAATGGGGACATTTGAATTTCCTCGAGCACTGAATACTTTGGCAATTTTCCAAGTGTAACCCATTAATGCATGACAGCAACTCGCCATTGGAATCATAGTCATACTCACACACAAAATTTCTGTGATAGCATGTCGAGCCAGGGAGATCGGCGCAGGGCAGCCAGTTGGGCAATGGACACTGAGTGGGAATAATTTTTCCAAGGGAATAACCAACATAGGTGCTCGTATCCTGTATACTGTATGACATTTCGCCTTGTTGTGCGACAGAACTGCGAATTAGCCCTTCGATGTCCATCAAATTGTCAATACAGTTTTCCTCATCGGTATTTTCATCACAATCATTCACTCCATTGCAAACCAGGGAGATCGAAATGCATCCACCTTGTCTGCATTGAAAATATAATGGTTTGCAGATACATGTATCCATTTCACAATATTTCGTACAAAAATGGGTAGTCATAACTTTGCCATCTTTCAATAAACACATAGGGGGGCAGTTGTCCTCGTCCAACCCATAGTATATATTGTCTTTACAATCAACCAGTCCGTCACATACATGATGCTGTGCTATACATGTCTGGTCTTTACATTGGAACAGTTCAGACCGACATTGCCCAATGACTATAGGTACGGTTTCACAAAGTACTGCCTTTGGAGTAGAGCAGTTTCTGTTCGGATTGCAATCTGTGTCAACCTTGATTGGAGGGATATGAACTTTATATGAACATGCTCCCTCGAGATCTGATTTAGGTTGCAATTCGTGACCCGGTTTTTGTGAAGTCGCATGTCTGTATTTTTTGCTGCACTTAACTATGCATTTTATATCCTGGTTGAAGTATGCGGTAGGCTTAATTGGACTTAGGGTGACTGAGGTACGATTCTTTACATAAATCCAAACAGAATATGAGTTGAACATGCTCCAGGCATCCAGTTGCTGAATCATCCTATAATATTGCTTTGTGATGTGGAAACAGTGTCTCCATATTTGAAAAGGTTGCCAGTAATACTTCGTCATTTTTGGCTCAGTTAATAGGTGGAGAAATGTATGAGAGAGTATAATGAGACTTCCTTCACAAATTGATACTGCAGTGTGGTTCGGTATTGCATGCAGGCTCGAGTGCAGAAGTAAACACTTTTGATCCACCAACACCCAGGGATAATCACAATATCTCTCCCATAAATGTAACGATGGCATTATTTTTATCTCAGGGTTGCTGGTTTGGGGTCCTTTTTTTCTTTTACGTATATATCTGGGATTATTGTCCATTTCACAAATGAATGCAAAACTGGAGTAAGGCTTGTTGCAGGAAATCAAGATCCAGTGATTGTCCCCATGTGTGGTGCAAACAATTAAAGCGCCACAATTGTATCCTTCTGAAGTATTTGACATACTATGGGATTGGACAGCAGGATATTGATGGAACTCGGAAGGGTCAAACTGATCATAATAAGCAGAGTAACAGCGCTGTAAGATCTTTGGAGGGAGTTTTTGGGAACACGTAATGGGTCCCCCGGTTACCCATCTGAGTGTGCCATCCTAGCATAAGTATGTCAAATAAAACAACTAGTATATTGAACTCCTCTTTGATTTTAACTTTTGTTTGCTTGTTGGTTTGTTTTTGTTGGTGTTTTTGCCTTCATTAATAGAGTAAAAACTAGATTTGTGAGGTAAATTTTGTCTTGATATACATGCAAAACAATACACTTATTAACAAATAATACATTCAAATAAATAATTAATAGAATATTTTGAGGGTTGAAATCCGATTGATCTTTCAAAACCCTGAAGTGCAGAAAATGAATAATTAACAATATATATATGCATTACGTAATACCCATAGAATCAAAGTTTCCATATCATTGAAAAATAATTAAAAACTAGACATATCTGATCACAAGCGAACGCTGAGAGGAAGCCTCCCCCGCCCATGCTCCCACTTCCCTCACCTAACCTTATAGCGCCTTGACCTTTCACTTTGAAGGTCTCATGTAATCAAAAATAATTGTGCAGTGTCACAATAGCTACAATTTGAGTCTACCATGGTCCAAATTGGCTGAAAAGTTACTGAATTATAGCGCAAGAAAATTTCATAGGGTTAAATGACCTAAAACTTTTGATCTTTAGAGATCACATAAAAACTATAAAATTGTGTAGTGTGACAATAGCTGTAATTTCAGGCCAACGTGATCCAAATGAGATTACGATTGACTGATTAATGTCTTAATGAAAATTTCAAAGGACCAAATGACCTTGACTGTTGATTTTTAGCGGTCACATGTAAATTACAAAATTGTGCAGTGTAACATTAGCTGTATTAAGACCCCAACATGGTCCAAATCGAATGAAAAATGATTGATTTACGGCTCCATGAATATTTCAAGGGGCCAAATGACCTTGACCTCAGACTTTTTAGAGGTCACATATAATTATACTACAAAGTTGAGCAATGTTACAATGGCTATAATATATAATCCCAACATGGTCCAAATGGGATGAAAATTGATTGAGTTATGGCTCAATGAATGTTTTTCAAAGGGCTAAATGACCTTGACCTTTGGCCTTTAGACGTCACATTTCTATTACAAAATTGTGCAATGTTACAATAGCTACGATTTGACACCAACCTGGTCCAAATCGGATGAAAATTGATTGATTTATGGCTCTATGAATATTTCCACGGGCCAAATGACCTTGACCTTAGACTTTTTAGAGTTCACATGTAAATAACAAAATTGTGCAGTGCTATAATAGGTACAACTTGAGTTTGAACATGATAACAATTGGATTGCAATTGACCGCGTTATGCCTGGATAAAAATTTCAAAGGGTCAAATGACCTTCACCTTTGACACTTTAAAGGTCACATGTAGAAACCAAAGATGTGTGGCGATACATTTCGTATATTTTGAGCCCATATTGAACAAAATTGGTTATTAATTGATTGAGGTATGGCAAAATACAGGTTTTTAGTTCAATGAGGTTGACCTTGCAAGGTCATATGTCAATTATAGCTGTGTGCATTATTGCATTTCCTACACACTGAGCCGAACCAAATCAAAATCGGATACAAATTGACCGAGTTATGGCAAGTTCAATATTTCAAGATGGCAAACGACCTTGACTTTAAGGTCTTAAAGGTTAAATTTCTGCACAAAAATATGTGTTGTTAAAAGTCCTATATTTTGATCCCAACATGGTGAAAATTGGACAAGAAGTGACGTAACTTGAGCAAGCTATTTCTGGTTGAAAATCTTTGAATCGGCAAATGACCTTGACCTTTGAATTTTAAGGTCAAATGTAACTTTGTGTGGTTGGGGCTAGAGTTAAGCTATGCAAAATTTTGACATTGCTCAAATCTGTTGATGACTTTTTGAGATAAAGGGCAAAACAAGCAGATTATGATGACCTTAAAATTAGGTCAAGGTCACTTATTGAATACACCATCTTAAAGGGTATTAGAAGGGGTTTCAACGTTGGCCAATAATGTTCCAAAAATTATTGGCAACTCAAAGTGATGACCTTCGAAATACTGACCAAAAATAAAACTGGGAAAGATCGTGCCCTTGAAGCTATAGGTCAAGGTGACAAATCACATCAGGTGCAAAACTTCAGTACCGGAGTGTAATTCTGCTAGAAAGAAAACTTGCAGGCTCAAGCTGTCTTTAGGATTACGTGCCTACAATTATTTCTACAATTTGTTTTTTGTTTCATAAAAACTGGAGGGGGGGGTATTTTTGTTTTTGTTTTTCAAAACCGCCATATGACCTTGGCCTTCAAACTTGACTGGGTAGGTCTTACATAGTTTTTGTATGCCCTGAGGCCAGCTATCCTAGCTGAACATCATTCAAATCGGTTGATAACTTTTCAAGTTATACAAAACACCAAGATTTTTCCAACATGGCCGCCCTATCGGGGAAAAGAAGATCACTCAACATATATCAGGTGCATAACCTCAGTATTAATCACATTCCCGAGTGCAAGGATACTCCAATAGACTTCACGATTTGTGAGATTCAGTGCGTAAAAAATTCAAAATTTATAAAAATCACCAAAATATCCGACAAGTATTCATACTACCTTGACCTCCGACTCGTAACCCATGTGTGTCAACAGTTAAAATGGGGTGAGTGCACCAAAGTTTCCATATATAGTTGGTTTGGCTGGATCGAATTTTAAATTTTAGGGTAACGGTGAAAAATCCAATAGTCACAGTATGACCCGATTTTCAGGAAATCTAGTTTACCATGATCCGAAAAGTAGGTGACTAGGAGAAGTGTTTGCAGATAATGTTTAGGATGAATTCTTTTTTCGGAGATGCAAAGGTGAACAAGATTTTGCAAAATCATATTGAGAAAAGAAAAAAAAATCGAATGTGGTTTTGAACTACTTCGGGGGTAGGGGACGTCAATGGTGTAAGTCATTTGTGGGGCTGCCAGTTGTAAAAAATGTACCATGCAAACAGTATACCCATAGAGGGAGGCTGAATAAAAATAATGTTGGAATACATAAAATCAAGAAAGTGCATGCACTAAAATTACAAAAGGAATATATAATTCAGCAGTGGCTATCCATTTCTAAGTTTTGATACCCATTCGTCAATTATTCTTTTACAAGCAAAATAGAAGAATTTTGTTGCACAGTAATTGATATTTTATTCCATATTTTTGAACCCTGGTGACATATTAAAATTGAAATAATTTTGAATGCAAATAAAAAAAGTGCAAGTTTTCCCTTGTCTTGTGATATGCGAATGGAAGTCAGCGTTCTCTTTGAAAATGTACCTAATAATTACTGGTTTGGTTGGATCGTGTTCATGAATAAATCTGCTAAATGCTTTTTTGTTGTTTTAATTTTCATTGGTTTGGAGTTTTTGACTAAACCATTTGTTTGAGCATCGCAACAAGAGAGATTAATGGCACATATTATGTTTCGGAGTTTTACTAAGCAGCCTTAGCTTTGAAATTAACCAGCATCAGAATCTATGGTTTATAGTTGTCGCTGAGTTATACCAATTTAGCCTACCTGTGTTGAAATATGTTATGAATTTTATATAATGTATTTTGTATAATGCTCTTGAAAATAAATTAGGCGATATTATCTCAATACTTTAAGATGTTTGTGACATCATTGTGGAAAATTACATGCAAGGGACGAAGGATGGTGTGTTGTGTTGATCTGGCTTTGCCTGGACTAGAAGTTCACTTTGGTAGTAGCTTGGCAGATAACTTGTGGGAGGTTAACGAGGAAACAAGGTCATAACATTTTTTTCATTGCAATTGGAAGAGACCAGATGTGTTGGGATGTAGTGTTTAAAATAAGGCAGTAGGCTTCATGTTCAGCTGAGCTGAGAATAAACCAAACAGGTAAAAATGAAGGAATTTTAGACCAATTAGGAGTCACTCATTATTCTAAATCAAACAGCCATAAAAGTGCAGAATTAATGAATGAGATAGCATGAGAGTAAGTGATATACTATCATGTATTATGAGTCTCACAACACACAGAATTTCTCCGCTACAGAGTGACAAACTGGCTCCCTGATCAACCAGCCATCTGGGTATTTATACCAGCATTGCTAAGTCAAGTAACAATCTTTATCCAGAGTTTCACACAGGACTTGAACAGTAAAAATGACTATGATTTCATTTCTTACTTTGCTTCTTGCCAAAATAGTGACATAGTAGGGGTATTTTACTGTAGTTTAGTGCTGCTTGTTGTATGTTTGTTTCAAGATGACTTTTCTGGATAGGTCTAGGACATGATCGGTTTTACGAGAGGAACTTTTGTTTCTTTGGAATAGGAATGCAAGGGAATGAAACTGTCTGCAAACTAACTGGACACAGATTGCCCCCCTGGTTTACAATATTTGTTTGGCAAAAATATTCAGTTGTATTCTGTGTGTAATTCTGTAATAAATTATAATTGTAACTCCCATGTTTAAAACAAAATATCCTCATTTCGACGATACGATAATTGTGTAAAATTGAGAAAATACGAAAGTCTTTCGCCTTACAGTATCTAATGTTCACCGGAGATCTAAAATTCACACATTGTTGCTGTAAACACGACACAGTTTTAGTACAGTTCTAATTTCAGTACGCGTACACACACACACACACACACACACACACACACACACACACACACACACACAGAGGAAACTTGACATTGGCGTGGAATATAGCCATTGACGATGGAAGTTTTGCCAAGGTAACGATGGTGTGAAAAGATGAAGAGTTCAACAGGAAAAAAAACAAGAAATATGAAAACAATTGTGCCCTTGAAACCGATTCATTGCATTTGTGCCAACATATACATTGCATTTATAAACTTTCATTTAAAAGAAATAACATAAATCAAGATGAGTGAACACAAAGCAAAATATAAAGCAGGTACACACATACCGCGCTACATCACCAAACTCAAATTGCTTCAGATGAGTACATACACGATATAATGCTCACAGCGATGTTAAAATACATATTATAATGCCCACTGAGAACAAAACTCTCGGGGTATACAAAACAAAAGGTTGGATTATTATGGTCGTGTTGTCACAAAAGATATCAAATATAATCCGTGTTTTGTATCATTATCAGAGTTGATTGGTTAAAGTTTCGTCGATGGGGTTATGACAAGGATATATTTGGTCTCTATGAATGTTCATATTTCATACATGCAGACATTTAAATCATCAGTATGTATGATAATACATATACCGAAACACGTCATCACCTTTCATTTCTCATAATGACGCATACAGCTTATTAACATAATGTATGTGCAAGTAATGCATGCATGAAACTGTTCAACAATCCGCATGGACATAATAGGAAAAACTAATATATTTTATTGCGCTATCAGTCACCAGATATAAAATAGCGGAACTAAGATAAGTTAAAAACAGGCCAATAAACGGAAGAATGTAAATGTTTTTGCTTATCCTAAAAGTTTAAGAAAATGTTTGCTTTGTAACGGCGATATAACATTGTTACCCAATGATCAGTGTAGCAAACAATTGAAATTATTACATGATATGTTAAGTACATATAT
This sequence comes from Hermodice carunculata, assembly GCA_964020975.1. Taxonomy (NCBI): domain Eukaryota; kingdom Metazoa; phylum Annelida; class Polychaeta; order Eunicida; family Amphinomidae; genus Hermodice; species Hermodice carunculata. The sequence goes on along the minus strand of OZ026616.1, from coordinate 59,430,717 downwards.
GAAAGTAGTTCCATATGTATACCAGTTAGACATTGACAGGTTAGCTTATGCAGTGTACAGAGTTCCGACTACCAGGAAGTGGTTCTGGAGGCACATACAATGTCTCTTTTTGCAAATAATGAACATGGCAGAATATATATAATTGATATGACGTTTCGGCAATTTAGCCCATTTTAGAAGGGAATTATAATCTGATAAATGAGGAATATGATATCTTTCATACGAACAAAACCCAACTTTGAATCATTGGGGGGGGGGGGGGGGGGTCACAAATACGTCCGAGTATTGAAAGGCTGAGACCTAAATAAGAATACATTACAAAAATAATTATTCACTTCCTTATGTAAACTTCTACTTGCATACAGAAATTTTCTATAAACTGCTAAGGATATTAAACATGAAGAGCCGTTTGCATCAATGTTTATCAACGTCAATTAGATATGATCAAGTGAGTATTATTGCACACACACACACAAACACACACACACACACATACATACATACATACATACATACATACATACATATATATATATATATATATATATATATATATATATATATATATATATATATATATATATATATATATATATATATATGTAAGTATGACTCGTAAAAAGTACAAGACAAGTTTCTTATCACCCTTGTCACAATTTCACACAGTAAATTCAGCTGGGGCACCCTTAGCCCTAGGTTTTGTGCATAAATGGAATCAACATCTGGTACAACAAACGGGGGACCTCAATATGCTAGGCCAAACAATGGACCATTCTCTATATGGGGGGATTTCTCTCGAACTTGACCATTAATTGGTGGTGTGTGCCCAGAGCAAAGTTTGGTTTTCAGCTTTTCGTTTGTCAGACATTTCTTTAAGAGTCAATAAGTGAAGTTAAGTAGTCCATGGTCCTGCATTCCAGACAGTGTAAAAATATGGACCACTTTTTTCTTTCTTTCTTTTTCTTTTTCTTTTTCTTCCCCCTCCCCCTTTTGTGGAATTGGACTGCTTTACATGGCTGCGTGCAATTTAACTTGTCGTCTCAAATTGTAAAAATTAAATGTAGTGCGTTCCGAAGTAGGAATTATAAAAATGAGGTTGAAGCTGGGCAGACCGACTGACAGGGGACAAGAGTAATGCTGTTTGACATAATGTAACCCATATAAACGTTCATCTGCAGAAGATACATAGGCATCCAAATTTTCTAGGCCACATATCTGCTTTTATTTAGGTTGGATTGAAGGACTTTGTTTTGTAACAACCTGTTCCCATTCTTGTTGTATACATGAAAATGAAAAGGGGAAAGCTTGAACGTTGAATAAGAACAAAACTGCCAGTAATACTCAAAATCGACTTGTAATGCAAAACATGCTGAGCATACTTAAGATTTACTGGATGAAAAAGATTATCTTTTCTGACTTTTATCATTCAATCAATGTTGCTGGATACAGTGAACTAGCTGAGCGATTATTGCATGCACGAGGTAATTTTAAGATACATAAATTGGCCAGATATTTTTATTGGAGGTTTCAGTACACAAGTATGTATTAAGAACTGGATTCATCTATTCACCAGTACTTTACCTTGGTCTAAATCAGAAAATGTATCAGTTTCTTTTTGTCTTGCTTCCACTTAACTTTATGTTTGCTGGTTCATCGTGAAATAGTACAGAAGAGAAGCACATGATTCATAGTAAAATCTCTTGGATATATTTAGACTTGTTTTCCTGCACACCATTCTAAGAGAGGTTCTGTTTGTTTCAATATAAAGCAACTCACTATATATTATGCATGTATATTTTAAAAACCAGTGACTTTGGCTCACTGGGTTGTTTACGTTCGGGACTGGAAGAGCCGTTACGTGTGAAAATGAACCAAGGTGTCAGTTGTTGTTATAGGGATTTTTATTTTAATACATAACTGGTCTTTAGTTCCAGCATACACCACGGTTAGAACAGAATAGTAATAGCTGACTTCTGTTTGTGCTCGGTGACCAGTTGCATAGCTTTTTATAAGCGATGAATGCAATATAATGAGAAAACTAGGTGAGTCCGGAGTCTGCTACACCAGACTACCTGAGTAGACATCCGCATCACACAAGCCCGAAGGGCGCGTGTGATGCAGATGTCACGAAGGTAGTCTGGTGTAGCAGACTCCGGACGAGCCTAGTTTTCTTTTTATCCCGTACTTAAGTACTATCAATTTTCATTTTTCATTGTAAATTAAAAAAAACTACTATTAATAATTAAATAAAAGATAACAGACACAAGCTTCCCAATGTAGACATACGCGACCATAATGAATAAAGAATGGAAAGAAAGTAGTGCAACACAGCGTAGTCTGGTGCATAGCCACGTAGTATGGTCAGTCAATGACCTTTGACACTGCAGATCCATGCCATATAAGGGAATGACCACAAGAATGGAAAGAAAGTAGTGCAACACAACGTAGTCTGGTGCATAGCCACGTAGTATGGTCAGTCAGACTACGTAGTCTGTATTAAGTCCATTTTTAAAGTAATATGGCCCTAAGTACGGGATAAATTCAATTTTTAAAAATTATGATGGGGAACATAGTATACTGGCAAATAACCTTCCATTGATTTTTGGGTGGCCTGTACTCTCTTTTCAGAATCACTTGTTAGCCTGTTTAATATGTAAATTTTGTGTATGTTGTATTTATATTGATCTTGTTTTGTGGATCTCTTGGGCCTGGTATCTGACAGCAAAATCAAGTTGTTGTATGACTCTTTTTCCATATACTGAAGGTGTGAATTGTGCTATACTTAACAGCGAAAATCAAGCAACACAGCATCTAAGGACATAGACCTATCAAATTGACCACTGCATGCCACAAAAAGGCCGTCTCGGGTCTACCCCCATGTCACTAGAGTGCGTCCACCAGACTTCTGGACAAGAGACTGTGTTGATCTCTCCCACAGTGGACTTTGTAAAGCATGGGCTATGGTGGAAAATCATTAAATATGAGCCACACATGCAAGCATCGCGTATGCATGGCGTATCGCAGATATTTTTCTGAGGAACAGAAATGGGAGATTGTGGCTCTACGTACCTTAGCAGGCTGGACACAGGCAAGGGCCACTCATGAATTGGTGTCCACAGGTCCGTAGTTTGCAGACTGCTGAAGAAGCATGAAACTGGAGATACAAAGGAGACAAAAAATCTGGCAGACCTATGGTAATCGATGAGGAGGATGACACAATAGTTGATGACTTTTTGGAAAATCAGCCATTTTCCAGATCTAGAGAGGATGGTCTCCACCTTTTGCAAGCTACAGGGCACAATGTCAGTTGTGACACAGCATGGTGGCAGTTGCAGTGGCTGTGATGTCCTGCAGGCAAGGCTTCATGTCACCCAGCTGTATTTTTAATGATTGCAGATGGCAGCAGGCAAGCATGGGTGGACTGGTGTCGATTCTTGCTAAAGGATGATAATGCCTCGCCACTCAGAGGCAGACTTGTTACAGATTACCATGAAAACCATGAGGAGCATGTTATAACGAAGACAGTGGTTGTATATTACTATAAACCAAATCCTCTTTTCTGGTTGTATGATGTATCAGTGGAACTCAAGATATTATTATTTTAGAATTAGAAAATATTGTAATTTTAGTGGAACATTTGGTTTCTGAAGTGAATTCTAATTCAGCAAAATCTACAATAATGTCTAAATATTAATCCTTCGATTGTTCATGATGGAGTAATGCTTGTTAATAGGATTTACACATATTCTCAGCTATACAGTTTTACGTTGCACATCTGCCATGAAGTAATATACAGTTATCTTAGTCATCAGTCATTTTATGATGTTTGATTAGCAATCCATTGATTCCACTGTCAATTTGACTAATAGCTGAAAGGAATCAGAAATATCAATACTTAGTAACACAAATAGTTACGGTTTGCACTTAATCGAATGAATAATACCTGTTGGCATAGACCAGAAGAAGGAGCAGAGCTGGGCACTTGTGTTTGATTCACAACAAGACGAATAAAACCACTATCACGACCAAGTAGCCAACGGCTTGGGTTTGTATTCTGCTATTTTAACAAACTTGGTTACAGTGTGCACATGGAATGACCTGCTAACAGCCCAGACCTTAACATTATTTAGCATGTGTGAAACATGCTGGGCCGATCTGTCAGGAGTGTGTGACTCACTAGGGTAGAGGACTTAGCCTTGGCATTGCAAGTGGCTTGGGCAGAGATCCCACAACCAAGAAAGGAAACTCTATAGATCAATCAGCCCTCAGGTACGCACCGTCATATCAGCACAAGGAGGTGCAACACGGTACTCAGAGCACTTTCAAAACATTTGCCACATTGAGATGTGGACTGAACTAATCCCTGACAATTGTTTGCTGCACACAGTGGGGACAATGCCACTGTTCATGTTTATATGTTGTGCTTATGTAGGCATGACACGCTATCTCTGATATGCTATGTTGCAATGCTAAAACTTGTTTTTTGTTTTATAATTTACACCGCTGTGAGGTGTGGTGCTGGAGTTTTGCTGCTAAGTATATTTATCATATTTTATTAAGTTCAGCAGCATTCATTATGCTTATGATTCTATGATTTATTTATCATATTTTATTAAATTGATCTGCATGCATTAGGTTTATGATTCTATAATAAATTTATCATAGTTTATTAAGTTGAGCTGCATGCATTAGGTTTGTGATTCTATGATTTAAATTTGTTTGTAAGTCTGTATTTTTCCGTAGTTAATTTAACACAGTTAATTTCCCTTCCTTCTGCTAATTCTTTTTTATCTGTCTGTCTCTCTGTCTGTCTTTGCATCAGCCATTGTTGCTGTGCCAAAGAGACTAGAAATGCTACCAACCAAATCTAATAACCCACACTTTATAGGAAGCCACAATTATTTTTGACGACTATGGCTGTGGAAATGTGGCCCTTCCAAGACTGCTGAGCAGTTGTTTCAGCTACAACTGGTTGACCAATGTAGCAGAGTATACAATGAATGTCTTTGATCACTGGAAACAAAATGACAAGTCTCTGTGATCTCTCTGATAATTTACCTATGTGCTGTATTCTTGTTAATCATTTACTTACATACTATATTCTTGTCATTTTCTTATATACTATATTCTCATTTTGTCCAATTTTGTATAGACCTCAAATAGCTGTTGTTGGGAGCTGCCTGAATTTAGCTTGACGTATTCTTTTGCATATTCCTTCAAACTGAACTCAAGGTCCCATGTTTTTACTCTCCAGATAGCCTTTCCGCTTGATTAAAAACTCCTATGGTCCTTTTCTTTTCTTGTCTTTTCTTTTTTTCAATTTCATAGTAATCTTCGGCATCACTGTTTTCACCTGGAGTTTCATACTCAGCCTAATTGAATACATTTTCTCTGCTCCATTTATCTGTAGACTGACTGACATCTGCCCTGGCAGGATCATCTTTCTCAAAGGTATCCTGGGGTGGACTACTTTGTTTAACTACTTGTCAGGTTCGTATGAAGGCATGTCAGCTACATTTGACTCCATATTGTCTGGTGGCCTTATTTGTCAATGGTGTACAAGTTTGACTCTATTTACATGCACTCCAGTCGGTATGTGCTAGTTATAGCTTGCCCTGATGAATTTCACATGGACAGCTGAAGGTTTTTCCATAACAATAAGAGATCCATGCCATGAATGAAGAGGTTTTTCGACACACGGAATTTCTTTGCTAGGGTGTAGACAAGAAGAATCATTGGCAATGATATTTATGTTTGTCTTGTCACAATGGGTCTTCATTCTAGCCTGTGCTGGAGTTATTTCTGGCCAGTTTTTAAATTAGGTGTTCTCTTGTGGCAATTGAATTGAAATGATCACGAACACTGTCACTTTCATGTTCATTATATGGGCTGCTACATTTGGCTGCCTTCCATAGAGCAACAAGAATGGAGAATACAATACAAGTGGGTGGGGAGCTTCTGTAGACAAACAAAACAGCAGGGATGAATCCATCCCAGTATTTCTGATTTGTAGCTGTGTAAAAGCTTAACATTTGTTTTTATGTCCCATTAAATCTTGATATTAGACAATCTGTTTGTGGTCTGCATGCTGTTGTGTTACCTTTTTTGATGGCAAAGAAGTTACACAGCTCGTCAACCACTTTTTTAACACGTTAGCACCTAGATCACTTAAGAAGACCCTTGGTGCCAAATATCTTGATATAACTTTATCAAAAAAAAAACCCCCTTCTAGGCACTGTTTCAGCTTTAATACCAGGGACATCAATGCCTTTCATATATCTTGTCAGGTAATCAGACAATACTAAAAAGTACCGATTTCTTCTGCTTTTTATTGTCAATGGGCCCACGGCATCTATTGCACACCTGTGAAATAGACCGTCAACTGGAATTGGTATCACAGTTGCTCCATTTGCCGTGTTAGGCTTTTTTCTTTGGCAAGAATGTCAAGATTGGACATACTTTTTTATTGGTTCTGCCATTCCTCACCAAAAATATATTTGCCAGATTGTTTGGTGTGTTGTGACTGTGCCAAGATATCCTGCAAGGACTTCATCATGAAAGGCAGCCATTACTTCAGATATCAACTTTTCAGGCATAACTGTCTGTTGTACCAATCTATCCTTCTTAACCCCTTTCCTGGTTGATAATGCAAGATATATAGGACTTCATCTACCAGCATAAAGTCTCTCAAATTACTTTTAACAAATGCCTTGCTTTTGCGCAATCTTCTGGTGGTGTTTTATTTTGTAAATACTCTCTACTAGGATCCCAAGATATGTCTTTTCTTTGTAAACTCTTCAGCTTATTGAATATTGAAGGATGGGCTAGGTCAGGTGGTTGAATACCTTTATCCAATAATTAACATTTTATGACAAATAATCTGTTCTTCCCCATGAATGTTTTCATAACTAATCCTGCTCAGTGGGTCTACATTACTGGAATTTATCTGGTTTGTAGGTGAGTGTGTTGATATTCGTGCACTCTCACCTACCATCTGGCCAACTGACCTTGTAGGGTTTTTTTATTTGAAAACCATTTTGATACCTGGTGATCAACAATCAATTCAAATTCTCTTCCTCTGAGATATGGAGCAAAATGACAGAAAACCAAAATTGCAGCTAACAGTTCTTGCTCAGTTGTACTGTAATACTTTCAATGTTTGTTCAGTGATGCTTCCCTGTCCATTGATACACAGTTGTACTGTAATACTTTTCATGTTTGTTCAGTGATCTAACTGCATAATAAATAATCCTTCCCTGTCCATTGATACACAGTTGTACTGTAATACTTTTAATGTTTGTTCAGTGATCTAACTGCATAAGAAATAATCCTTCCCTGTCCATTGATACACTGTGGAATAATCCTTGTATTCTCATCACTGCTATCATTGTGAAGAATCAACTTCTCTCCAAAATCTGTGTATGACAGAATTAATGATGAGCTTAATTTTGAATTCAATGTGTCAAAACCTGTTTGACACTCTCCTGTCCTCCTAAATGGTGGTTGCTTTTCCATTAAAGCAAACGGAGGATCTATAATTTTGGAGTAATTTGCACAGAATGGTCTCTAATATCCAAATAGTCTAACGGTTGTCTCGGGGTCTTATATAACGTTGTGTCGTATTGGATGATTTGCTATGACCCTAACCATACCATAGCCAGGTGTCAACCCATATTTAGAAATTATATGTCCAAGATACTTCCCTTCATTCTTCATGAAGCTACATTTTGATGGCTTGTCTTTTTGGTCGGCTGATCTCACACACTCAAATACCTTTCCTTCAATTTCGCAAATGAACCTCAAATGAACCATGGCACACTATGGTATAATCCATGCAGCATAGGGCAATTACGTGATTTAACCCTCTTAGGATACTGTCATTAAACTTTGTCCAACACTTTCAGAATTCTCCAGTCCAAATGGCTTCACATTTATGTACACCCGCATGAGTGATGAATGCAGTCCTCTCTACACTACATTTTCCCATCGCATATTAATAAAAACTGCTGTAGCAATCTACAACTGAGAATAGGGTATGGTGATTAATCCATAAGCCGTCAAGGATGGCATCAATGCTGGAAAGGTGCAGGCATCTGTTTTTGTAATACTGTTCAGTTTCCCACGATTTACACACAGCCGCTTGTTTCCATCAGGTTTGGTTACCAAAACAGTGGACGAAACATAATTTGAATTGCTTGGCTTAATTATTTTAGCATTCAAAATTTCTTGAAATTGTATTTCCGTCTCTTCCCTTTGCTTAGGATTGGCCCTATAAGGTCTAGCTCTGACGGACATATGTCCTTCTTCCAGTTCAGCCAAATGACATGTTCCCAATTCAGACATTTTTGTTGAAAATATGTCATTGTATTTAGACATTAATGGTACAAGTTGCTTCTTATCTGCCGAAATATCACATCCACTTAAATCACTATCTTTCAACCTATCTGGCAAAGTGCCTTTACAATTTGTTTCTGTTGCTGTTTCACTCTCTTCCAAATTAATATCTACATTTACATTCAAAGTAGTCAATTGGTGACCAAAATAGTTCTAAGCAGGCCAGTCTTATGTTTTTTCTCAGTTGGAATGGAGCATTGAGTTTATCCATAACCTGGACTATATCCCTGCCTGGTAACACTTTGCTCACTGTGTATGCGAACCGTGCTACCAAACAATACAAACTTTAACCCTATAATTCTACCATATAAACTCTGTGGCATATTGACCTGTGTTCTCAGTTTGCACACACTAGGCATTACAGTATTGCTTGGTATCGCAACACCCACTGTGAGCCCTATATGATAATTATTTTTGTAGTGCACAGTAATTTTACCATATAAACTCTGTGGCATATTGACCTGTGTTCTCAGTTTGCACACACAAGGCATTACAGTATTGCTTGGTATCGCAACACCCACTGTGACCCCTACTTGATAATTATTTTTGTAGTGCACAGTTTTAATTTTTAAAGTCCATAACTGAATTATATTTGGTAAGATAATCAATGTCTTATATCCCATTGTGTGACAGTCCTGGTATAATTTGGAATTTAAAGGTGAATTTGCGGCTTGTCTTTTTCCATTCAACATAGCAAATAATATCTGTGTTTCAGCAAAACTGATATCCTACTGCCCGCTGCAGTGCTCGCATTACATATACAAGAAGGCTAAAGCTTTACATTGACATGTGAGGCTAGCCGCTCATAACAATTTTTACTCATTGCAGATATTTGGGCCCCTGTGTGCTTTATGCCCAAACATGAATTGAACTGATTTATATAATTTGACAGAATTGTTAGCTACCAGTAAAATTTCACAGTCTGGGTCAGCATGAGCATCAAAAGAATATATTGTTCCATTTTATTGCCTCCACTAAAGTGGGGATTCACCGGTTTATATTTTGCTGATTAGTTTGTGGAGTAAAAAATCTAGGAAAAATAAGTGGCCCAAAGACTAAAGGCACAGAGGTCTGTCGACCAAAGTTTTACATTCCAAAACTTGGTGAGCCATTATTTTCATTTTGTGCAAAATTTGGAGAGACCAAATTATGTCTTTGATAATAAGGTTGGTGTCCACAAGCAAATTATGGATATCCTACTTTTGAACACCGAAAACAAGAAACATTTTGTATCAGCATGATTGAGAATAATGGACTTCCAAGATGCACCTGGTAAAAAAATCGCCTCATGTCCTATCCTGGCTTGGTTTGGGTTCTCGTGTTTTTGGTTTTTTCTTCTCTTGGTATACTGGGACTCTTAATTATTTTCTGGTCTCTCTGCGATGTCTTTAATGTCATCTAAGGGGCTTGTATTCACACTGGGTGGCTGGTGATTTACTGGCCTGAAGCATTCAAACAGGCGAGCAGCACTGTTTGCTTCATCAACAATTTTAAGTTTTTACCCAATACAAATGATCTAAGTTTTGATTTTTAGATAATCCAGAAAATGAGTTAATTGTTCAAAATAACTTTTGTTCAACTTTGACAATATTTTTCTCCTACCAATTGAGTAAATTGCAACGCTTTCTCTTGGTTGCTGTATTTTTCTGTTGAGTGTACCCTCTGGAATCCGGTTATCCTCTTCATTTCTGAATCTTTGGTTCAATGCTGAAACCAGTTTTCTCGTGTCAGATCTGGGACCTTTTTCGAAGTGTCAATGCCAAATCTTGGCAATTTCTTCTGGTGGTAATTAAGAAGCTCTTAACTTTTTTCCATCATTCCATTTGACTAATTCAGCCTGTGCCAGAAATTTCTCTAGAAATGATCTTCATGTGACAAACCACTGAATGTTAGTGAACAAAACTGTTATTACCTGCTTTGGGTGTTACCTCTGCCATAAAGTCCACTCTTGGTTCCTGCGATTTGCTCTTTCAGCAATTGAGTTTTGTCCTCATGTCATCTCTGAATTGTGCTTAAGCCATTCGTCTGATTATAGGTATTTATTGTCATGGCACCTGGAAAACAACTTGTTAACAATTCTTGTATCAAAGCTCACTTTCTACCCAGGTTATCCAACATCTGTGATGGTTATGCCTTATTTTAAAAAGTATTTCCCCCTATCTATGGTCTCTTGCACATGCAATGACAAAAACGAATGCAATGGCATTTTCTCGCAAACCACTCACATGTTATTTGCCAAGAGAAATCAAAGTGACCTTGTAATCAGGGCAAAGCAAATATTACACCCAAAATGCTGCTGTTCCTTACTGTATAAAAAAACTCACGGGTTTCTGGATTATTCCTATGAAAATAATAAAGACTTGAAGCAATACAATCCAAGCATGAATTTTAGTATTCTCTGATTGCCAGTAAACAATTTCTGCTGCTTCAGTGATTGTTAACAAGTTGCCATGTAGATCTTTACAAACAGAATGTGCGTCGATCCAGCTTTGATTATTCTCTATATATTTAGAAGGCCAAGTCTTGGGTATACTTCCGTACACTTTAAAATAACGACCCTTAAATATCTGATATCTAAATCTTTTTTGGCCAAAATTCTTAACACGGTTATAAAAGTGGCGGCTGCGAAACCAACCCGGGAGCCTTTTTATGGTTACATTTAGTTCACAACTTATATCACAAATTCCTTCTGGTGCATGTTCTATCAGAAGCCTGACATTACAAGTATAATTGGTGATATCAGGTGGTGTTTCAAAGTCAACGGCATAGCTATTTGAATATGTGATTTCCCATACCCAGGTTACTCTATATATTTCTGACAACACCGATGTGTTGCCAATTTCATACGCACGTCTGGGATAAGCCCAAACTTTAATTGTATACTTATGGGAACACTTCTTGGACTCATTAGATGATAACGAAAGGGTTATTGGCTCATACAATTTCTTTACAGTGATGCATAACCCAAATGAACTGCATTTTGGTGATGAAACTATAAAATGTGACGAACATAGAGGCACCTGACTGAGATGAAAATGTGTTTGATTTACATACATTTGCTTGCATAGATTTGCTTTCACCTTGACAGATAGTACAAAATCTAAGCTTTGGTGTTCACAAGAACACACCCAAAATGTAATATGAAAACTGTGAGTAGAAAATGTACTCTTCCAGGCACCAAACTTGCAACTGGAACCTGTACACGTTGTGCCACAATGATGCCTTGTAGTCTCATTTTTGTTGTTGCAAGATTCTTCTTGGTATGGACCGTGAATATAATTCGTTAATAAGGTAACTTCATTTTCTGGTCCTCTAATTCGTATTGAACATTTTGAGAATTGAACCTGATCTTCAGAGTATTCTCCAAGTGAAAAACATCTTACCTGATTGAATTTAATATGTATATCAGGTTTGAGAAATCTGACATGTAACTTGTTATCATAATGAAGAGTACTTTCCTGTCGTGAGCAAACTTTATTAATACCAGGGCAAGTAGAAAAACCCCAGGAAAGCCGCATATGAAGTGTTTTATTCAAAGTGAATGAATAAATGAGGATACCCAATATTTGTCCGAATGACGTTATTGGTATGTCTCTTGATTTATCGATGAATGGAAATTCATAAAATGCACTGCAAAATGGCCCATATTTTGCATTATTAGCTACAAGTGACTCTTCATGGATCGCTACTCCTCCATAGGTACATGAATCGTGGATTGGACCATTCCATATCAGTGGGGACAGGAGTATATTCACAAAGTGCCCCCTTTTTACATTTAAAGTGAATATCGCAACAAAAGGAACATTGGGTGTGGGGTAGATTAAAGGTAATTTTACTGACAAATTGTATCTGTTCTTGTTTGTGGCCAGTAATCTGCCAACCATTGTCGGAATTATTTGTCTAGATATCAATATGACTCTCATGTCACCATGACTTTGACACATTGCAAAATACCAAACAAAGAGACTGATAAACTGTGCTGTAGATTGAACAATAAGAGCATTGTGAAATATCTGATTATGGCTAATATTTTGCCTATATAAGCATTGTAATGCATTGTCTGGTCCATCATATGCTGTAAACGTCAGAGTATTTTCCATAAGGAAATCACCAACTATAGTTAGCGTACATTGCTTTGTTTCATCAGATCTGTATACCCATATATATAATAAGGCAAAACTTGATATTCCAGCCATTGAACTTGGATGGAAGGTAAATGCATTTTCTGATATACTTGTGAATAGAGTGTACCTTCTAACTGCCATAGCGCGTTTTGAAATCCCATAAATAAGCATAAATGACCGGAAAAGTTTGTTATGGTAAAATGAAAATATCTTAAGTTCAATAAGGATAATGTGGTGGGAAGAAAATAACTCGACATTTCCATGTCTTCCGCATAAACGTACAATTGATTCTCTTTTGCCTAAATAAACCCATAAATTCTTTACGTCCAAATACATTGACTGACATTTTTTTCCAGAATAGAGGAAGTGTAGATACACAAGAGTCATGGCAATAATATGATCGGGTGGTAGGTAAATTTGCCACTGTGACCAAACAATAAGAGCGAGTTGTGATGTTGGTGATACGGATATAAAGACTGATCCACATGGCGTAGTCTTGGGACTAACTGATGGCCAATTGCTACGATTATCTCTTTCTTCTATCGCTAAATGGAAATAATCAGATGTTAGTTTGTGTACGCATTGACTAGCCTGGTAATAAATCTGTAACAGAGATCCCGGATTTAAGTTATAAAACCAGCGATATAAAACACTGTGATATAAATTCACATTTTTGGTGTCATATCCAACAGCTGCATAAAGAATAGCAAATGAGGCTTTGATGAAATATGTATGCATGCACACCTCTTTACCAGTGGATATGAATGACATCGTCCCAATTTTTCCATAGTTGATGTCAAATTTCAAAGAAAGTAAGGTGAGTCCTTTCTTTCCACAGTCATCAATCAGCTGTAATTCACCTTGCAGTTCAGGGCAAAAAAATATGAACGTAACATTTAAACGATATTTTAAGTATAGACTAATCTTGATTTTGCTGCTTGTTTCTTGGTACACCCGCCCACTTTTCTTGGGACACACATGTACCTGAATTTGACCAAGCGGCCCGTGTATCAACATTGAAGAAAAAGTCTCTACCGCTGGTTTGCAATTGTAATATGCCAGACATGAAAGTTTTAATTTGTAATGGCTAGCAAAGCAACTGACACTTTGGTTTATTACACCATTTAAGTTATCATGGTTAAGTAAAGCAGTTAAACAATACACAATCACAAATTTGAAGTATTCCTCTGAAAGTCCAAGCTTGTGGATATTTATATTAAGTAAAGCCATACTTTTCTGCGAAATAATATTTTTATACGATGGAAGACTCGGGTGTATGCAAATATATTTCAAAGGATTATTTCCTTTGTTTGGAAAATGTCCTATAACAATTAGCATACAATTTTTGAGTGAAGTATGCACAACATCCTGGTATAATATTAATTCCAGTCAGTATTGGTATTAGAACCACAAAACAGAGCAAAAGATATTTTCATGTCAGCAGAGAGTATAAACACATACAACTGCAGTGTCTGTAAGTGTTTGTGGATTCCGAAGCTGTTCCCCTGTCTTGTATAACTTTCATCTCTGAAAAGGATTTATTTAATTGTAGCGCAATTGTCTGGCTGTCGATTTTATATTACAATTAGCTTAATGGAATTTTGTGTACAACAAATACACATCGACAGTGCATCGTCATGGTAGTGTCAAACTGGCATGGCACAATTAGAAAGTGATTCAGAGAAGCAGCAACAAATCTATGATTTCCAGGGCCCTACTTGGTTGCTTCAGGAATGGTTTAAAGTAAAAGAAAATATTTGCACTGGGAAAAATAAAAACAAGATGACTGAAAGAACAACATGTGCTCAGATTACCTGACCATGTAAATGGCGGTTAGAATAAAAACGAGATCACTGTCAGAACAGCATGTGCTCACGTGACCTGACTATATAAACTGTGGTAAAAATTAAAAACCAGATGCCTCAGAGAACGACATGTGCTCACGTGACCTGACCAAATAAAGTCCCATCAAGTGTGTCGGGTATCTCGACAGATTGTCCCCCCTCCCCACTCCCACCCCCGCAAAGAAGAGAGTAGCGTGAAGTGACCGTGGCCTTCATAGGTCAGGTCGCAGCAGGCGTCTGTCAGAGGACCGAATTTGGTCTTGGCTCCAATTACTTTATTTATAATTAAGGTCATAGTCTTACCAAAGCTGGTCACTATACATCAGAGGATTTTGCCAGTCACCACACCAGTGAAGATGACATTTTTCTGCTGATTACCTTTGATCTGTATCAAAAATTAAAGTATAAATTCATGTAATTGTACTAACACTTATATAATATCTTGTACTTTTGAAGTGACTGGAGGGTAGGAGTGAATGTCATCTGCCTTTTGCTGAGAGGGTTATAGTTATACTTGCACAGGCAAAAATATATGTAGTTGTAATGGTGTTGCTTTAAAACACTGTGCTATATCATGCTTTTTATTGGTCACTGCGACTTCAAAATACCAGTATATGAAAGCAAACCTATGCTTGGAGCAACTACATATACATGCATCTACATGCGTACCCCTATATGTCACAAGAAATGCATATACTTTCACTCACGGGAACGCTGTGTAAATTGTTGTGCAGTATAAATTTGCATTTTTTAAAATCCAACCCCTAGCCTTGGAATACATTTCAAAAGACTAGAGGAAAGACCTTGCATTGCTTTCTACCACCAAAACAACTTTTTGACAATTTCTTTGATATGGAATACTATTAATTTTTTCTAGGCATTCCACATAAAAGCAGGCAGAAAGTAAGGTATATCCTCAAATTGGTATAGTCAATGAATCTTGTCCTATGATGCAGACCTCTTGTACGACTGATTTATTTGTTTTACAGATACAAGGATAAAACTAAATGAAAGTATAAGATCTTCATTTATCTAATGTAATGAAAAAAGTAAAAAAGTGACTTCACAAACGCTAGTGCGCATCATACGTTTGGAATCAGAGGATGACACATGGGTCGAACTGGCTGAGCTGTATACTCTGGGATGACTGGCTGTAGAGTCTTAAGTCCAGACCTGCCACTGGGCCTTGATCTTCTAGCTGAAAAGCTGTGCGAGGACAATGATATTACCAAAAGCGTTCACCTGGCTGCCCAGACGGATAGCCAGGAATGGTGCCAAAAACAGAAGGTAGGGCCGCAAAAAGGAATAAGATATGGTTGTTTCTCTCACGATACTTCATTTGCTTCGTTTACTCATCCTATTCAGTAGAACTAGTGACTGACCAGCAGCAAAGTCCTTCTTTCTACAGCTCGCTGTCTTTGGATACGAAAACTGATGCAATGCAAATATTTCTAGATAATGCCTTATTTTGTGCAGAAATTTTTTGCAGAACATTCTCGACACATTATCAAGATTTGTTTTCATTTTCATTCTGTTTTTGAAAATCCGTTAGTAGCTTTAATAGGCACCAGCACAATAGCCACTTTTTACAATTCAAGGTGATATAGAGGTGTTTTCAAGCTCACCTCAGGGTTATTTGTGCAGTGTGCGTGTGTGTGTGTTTCCCCAGGGCCTAACATGTATGTAATAAAGGTAGCTAATTTTGGGTCTTGTTTCCTTTAGTGTGACAGTGTTAAACGCAGACATGCCTTTGAAATCCCTGCAAAAAGACGGCATATTTATAATAAATGGTATTTCATTCATATCGTGCAATTTAATTTTTACTTTGGCACAACCCTAATTCTACTGCCATTAATGTTTGACATGTTTTACGTTGCAGCATTTACTGTTGGGTATACTTTACATGTTTCTGTCCTGCTGTTTTACTAGTGATACCCCCATCACAAATTATGAAATCAATATTTGGATCCCCACTGCATTGCAGGCCCAGTTAGTGATGCATAAAATAAATATGACTTGTGTGCAATGTTTTCATTGTCATACAGAAAAATATTGGCACGATGCATTGAGTGCAGTTGGAATTGAACTCTCTGTATCTCTCTTTGTGTGTGTATGTTTCTGAATTCTATATCCATATCAAATTTTATGTATATTATCCAAAGTACTTTCATTTATAACATAAATCTGTTAACTCTGCTTGAAACCTTTGTGTAGCAGTTATAGGAGGCAGGTGATTGCTTAAAACAAATAACAGAGACCCGGCCGTTCTGTGGTCATGAAACATAGATATATAGCATTACATGCACACGCAAAGCATATATGCCAATGAACAATTGCTGCAAAGTAAATTGATACTATGCAATCAATGAGAAGGACATTTATAGTTCACCTCCATTCAGAACACCTGTAAAGGGGAATTGCAAATAAACAGTCGTTCATGTACACATTCATCTTTTCTTTTAATCATAAAATCTAATTACTCTAGCATTGTATTCAATTGCGATAAAAAAAAAAACCTCCCACTTTTTCAACTAGTGAAGTTAATTGTGAATTTGTGTCATTAAATCTCACTTCCTTTTGTATAGAGGCTCCACTAATCTTTATTCTGAAGAAATGTAATCAGCGCAGAAATGGAAGTTACCTGGTACAGAAAAAAACGTTTGTATCGAGCATGGGCACAGTATGATGTTACTACTATTTCATTTTTATGGAGCATAATTCTTTTAATGATAATTTAAAAATTTTTCTTGCAAGGCATTTAAAATTTGGCATGATGGTCATCATGTTTAGGATATAAATTGAACTTGCATTTAGGTGAAGTTGATGCAATCCTGCAGGTTGCATGGTAATTTCTGTTACTTTTAAGCATGATAACAGAAGTTGTCTCACTTGATTCATTGATATTGTGCACAAGTCCCCTTATCAGGTTCTCAGAGCCCGGTGAGTACATTTCAACTCTAGATGGTCATTGAATAAATATAAACAATCATTTAGTTGTTGTTCAGCAAAGGTGAACGCAACATTGAGTGCAAATCATGTCTTGCTTGATTGACTTTCAATACTTTAACCAAACTTTTCGACTTGTCCTGTTTTTCAGCATATAAAGCAAACCTAATGAATATGACATTTTTTATTATTTTGAAACCGTTTGACCCCTGCAAAAATGTTACAATTTGTTGATTAGGCCTCTCAATTGTTATGGGTCACGACTCTAGGGTTATTCAAAAAAGGCAGTCGATAGGGTATTCTTTTCCTGGCGTAAAGCAGTTAAGCTTTTATGGAAAGTACCCAGAAGAACTCACTGTGTACTTCCATTAATTTCACATGATGTGCCGATAGAAGAACGAATGTACAGACGGTCCCTTAAATTAATTCACAGCGTAACTCACAGTAATAACCATGGTATTAAAACATGCCGTAAGTTAGTGTTTCAAGAACCCCGTTTTCCTGTGGGAAGATCATTTAATTTCCTGTTAAACAAATATAAAATTGATAGAGGTACCACGTTGGATGAAGAATTTGTTCCCAGTTTGTTAAATCCTGTGTACAGTGCCTTGATGAAGTAAAAGCGCATGCCTCTGCCATCCGGGAATTATGAGATATACGCGACCAGTGCACTACGGGTGTCTTGCGGCCATATGAGGCAGAGTTACTCATTGAAAAATTGTGCACAGAGATGTAGTTTAATGTATATATATGTTGATATAACTGTAGCACGCGTTCTATTTTTCTCATTGTTTACCCTCTTATTTACCTTTTTTGTACCAACATACCTGTTTACCATGAGCACGAAATAAAGGATATATATATATATATATATATATATATATATATATATATATATATATATATATATATATATATATATATATATATATATATATATATATATAGTGTTGTAGATTTTAATTTAGACTTGAGTAAATCGTTTTTAACCGTTATTGATCTGATGGGCTGACACCTGTCTCAAGTCAGAGATGTACTAGGCTCCTTCAGATAGATATTGTGCGCTTGCATCGACATTGCTATATAATACACTTACAGAGACATGACATGATTTATACTTACGAAGACACTAGGCCTATGTCTTTGTAAGTCCAGTATAAAGCAAAGTCGCTATATGTCGATATTTCTCTTTGTATTTTTGGCATGACATGAGGGTCTCGCTGAGATTTAGTGATTGCTGACACAGACCTTTTCTACTATTGATTATGTCTGTGTGCCGTAGCATACGGCATGTTGTTTTTCTTGGACTTCTTTATATATTTACTATATAATAGACTTACAGAGACACTAGACCCATGTCTTCTAAAGTCCAATATAAAGGAAATACGATGTAAGTCTATTTTTTGTTAGTACTCTAGGCATTACATTAGGGTCTCTCTGAGATTTATTGATTGTTGAACGATACCTCGTCTATTATTGTTTATGTCTGTGTGCCGTGGCTTACAGCATATATATTTACTACATAATGGACTTACAGAGACACTAGGCCTGTGTCTTCGTAAGTCCAATATATAGCAAAGCCGCAGTAAGTCTATTTTTGTATTCTTGGCATTACATGAGGGTCTCGCTGAGATTTAGTATTAGTTGAAAGAGAGCTTTTCTGTTAAAGTATTGATAATATCTGTGTAGCCTGGCATATCCCATTTTTTTTTATGGTA